>JADRCD010227832.1:0-12473 GCA_019843815.1 Montemys delectorum
GAAAAAAAAAAAAACCCTAAGTTCTAAAATATAAAATTATCTATACAAACAATTCAGAGTTAAATAACATTATGTTTGCAAATAAATTTAACTAGGCAAAGTATTGATCCCTGTCCCATTCTGAAAAGGCCTCAAGCTCAACTAAACCACAACCATTTATATTTGGTAAATTAAAAATTCTAGCCCTGCACACCATTAATAGCCCCAAGTTAGAAGAGCCTGCCTCCTTCTTTTAGTGTGAGATGAAGCCAAGCAGTCCTCTTGTTGATGGGATGTATGGTCCACAGGACAAACCACATATGGGAGAAGAAGGCATATTATGTTGATGGATTTCCATATATTGAACCATCTCTGCATCCCTGGGATGAAGCCTACTTGTGGTCAGTGATGGTTTTGAGGTTTTTTGATTCGGCTTGCAAGAATTTTGAGTATTTTTGAATTGAAAGTTAAAGACTTAACTTTCTTTGTTAAGTCTTGGTGTGGTTTAGGTGGCTTCATAGAATGGATTAGGTAGTGTTCCTTCTGTTTCTACGTTGTGGAATAGTTTGAGGAGTATTGGTATTAACTCTTCTTTGAAGGTCTGGTAGAATTCTGCACTAAAACCATCTGGCTCTGGGCTTATTTGGTTGGGAAGTTTTTAATGATTACTTCTATTTACCTCTGGGTTATGGGACTATTTGGATACTTTGCCTGATCTTGATTAAATGTTGATACATGGTATTTCTAGGAAAAAAGTCACATGACCTTTAGACAAAATACAATACCCCTTCATGTTAAAAGTCTTGGATAGATCAGGAATTCATGGCACATACCTAAACATAATACAAGCAACATGTATAGCAAACCAATAGCCAACATCAAACTAAATGGAGAGAAACTAGAAGCAATCCTACTAAAATCAGGGACTAGACAAGGCTGCCCACTCTCTCTCTATTCAATACAGTACTTGAAGTTCTAGCTGGAGCAATTAGATAATAAGTAAGATCAAGGGGATGCAGATTGGAATGGAAGAAGTCTGTGGATGATACAATAGTATAAAAAAGCAATCCCTAAAATTCCACCAGAGAACAAAATTCCTTCAGCTGATAACTTCAGCAAAGTGGATGGATATAAAATTAACTCAAACAAATCAGTATCCTTTCTTTATACAAATGATAAACAGGCTGAGAAAGAAATTAGGAAAACAACACCCTTTACAATAGCTACAGATAGTATACAATAACTTGGTGTAACTTTTACCAAGCAACTGAAAGATCTGTATGACAAGAATTTCATTATCTCTGAAGAAAGAAGTCGAAGAAGGGAAAAAATCTTCACTAACCCTACATCCTATAGAGGGCTAATGTCCAAAGTTCTATATGAAAAGAACTCAAGAAGTTAACCTTCATAAAACCAAATTAACACAATTAAACAACCCAATATAAAAAAAATGGGATACAGAGCTAAACAGAAAATTCACAACAGAGGAATCTTGAATGGCCAAGAAGCCATTAAAGAAATGTTCAAAGTCTTTAGACATCAGGGAAACTGAAATCAAAAGGACATTGAGATTCTACCTTACACCAATCAGAATGGCTAAGATCAAAAACTCAAGTGATAGCACATGCTGGCGAGGATGTGGAAAAAGAGGAACACTCCTCCATTGCTGGTGGGATTGCAAGCTGGTACAACCACTCCGCAAATCAATCTGGTGGTTCCTTAGAAAATTGGAAATAGCTCTACCTAAAGATCCAGCTATACCCAAAAGGTGCTCTACCATACTACAAGGGCACATGTTCCATTATGCTCATAGAACGGATACAGAAAATGTGGTTCATTTATACAATGGAATACTATTCGGTTATTAAAAACAAGGGCATCATGAATTTTGCAGGCAAATGGATGAAACTAGAAAATATCATCCTGAGTGAGGTAACCCAGACCCAAAAGGGCATACATGGTATGTAGTCACTGATAAGTAGATAGTAGACAAATTACAGAATACCTAGGCTACAACCCACAGACCTTAAGAACAAGAAGGAAGGCCCAAGTAAGGATGCTCCAATCCCACTTAGAAGGGGAAAGAAAATAATCAAGGGAGGCAGAGAGAGAGAGGAACTTGGGTGGGAGAAGGAAAAGGGAACAGGATCAGGTATGGTGGGGGTGGGAGGAGACATGAAATAAGCCCAGAGGGCCAGGAGAATGAATGGAAATATGCACTCTCTATGGATGGGAGGTGGATGGACCCTTTAGAAAGTCCCAAAAACCTAAGAGGTGAGAGACTCTCAGGACTCACTGGGAGTAACCTTAGCCAAAATGCCCAGAAGTGGGGAGATGGAAAAGAGTCCAACCCTACAGGGCTTCAAGTGGAGGGATGAGGTTACCAACCCACACCAAAATTTCTGACTCAGAATTGTTCCTGTCTAAAAGAACTGTAAAGACAAAAATGGAGAAGAGATTGAAGGAAAGGTAGTTCAATGACTGGCCCAACTTGTGATCCATCTCATTGGGGTGGCACAAAGGCCTGTATTTATAGACAGAAGCCTGGCATAGCTGTCCTCTGAGAGGCCCAACAGCAGCTGACTGAGACAGATACAGATACTTACACTCAACCATTGGACTGAAGTTGGGGACTCCTATGGTTGAATTAGGGGAAGGATTGAAGAAACTGAAAGGGAGGGGCGGGCAACCCCATAGCAAGACCAGCAGTCTCAATTAACCCTGACCCTTGGGAGCTTCCAGAGACTGAGCCCCCAACCAGGCAGCATACATGGGCCCCCTGGAACATGTATAGCAGGGGACTACGTGGTCTGGCCTCAGTGGGAGAAGGTATGCCTAATCCTCAAGAGACTTGAGGCCCCCGTTATGGGAGGGGGTGCCTGATGTGTGTGTGGGGGAGTACTCTCTTGCAAGTAAGGGGGAGGAGGAATGGGATTGGGAATGTGGGACTGGGAGAGGGGGAATGTAAATAAATAAAGTAGTTTTTTTTTGTTTTGTTTTTTTGTTTTGTTTTGTTTTTTTTGTTTTTTGTTTTTTGTTTTTTAAAAGCGTCTCCTTGGGCACAAAGAAATGGCTCAATTGTTAAAAGCATTTGCTTGCCTTTGAGGACTGAATTTTGGTTTGTGGTACCCACTTGGCAGCTCCCAATTGTTCATTACTCCAGCCAGTTCTAGTGGATTTAACACCCTCGTCTGATATCAGTGGGCACTAGGCACGTACATGGTATATACATGTACTCAGGCAAAACACTCACAGGCATAAAAATACAGTAAATAAATCTTTAAGGAAATACAAAACCAGATCCTCCTTGTATAATGATTCTCTGTGATTAAAAATTCATGGGCCCTTACCTACCCAAGAATAATAATGACTAAGCATCCATTGGCAGTAAAGAGCGAGCCAGAAGGTTCTTGTTGGGTTTTAATATGGTCTCTGTTTTTACAAGGGATCAGAGTTGATGGGGCAGCTAAATTTGAACCTGACAGGAGATTATAGAATTTATATTTTTGTGAAGAATGATAAGCTAAGTTCAGAGTCACTTGAATGAACAGAGGAGAAATTTAAACCAATTTAACTGAATGGGTACATTAAATTAAGGAAGCCAAGAGAGAAAAGTAACAACAACAAAACAACAACAAACAACAACAAACCAGCAATAATAACAACAGCAACAGAACAAGAGATGCTCTGCAGTGTCAAGTGCCTCAGGTAAGACTCATAAGAAAGACTAAGAACTACGTCCACTGTGTGCTTGAGGACTTCCAGTCCATATCAACAGTTCTCTACCCCAGTGCTCCTGTAGATTCATGCAAATTCAAACTGGGTTCAAGTTTACAAAGCCAAGGTGGGACAGAGTCAGTCAGCAGTGGGATTCTTTTCAAAGCAAGCTTCAAGGAAGAACACGCCTCATAATCAGTCATTTCTTCCCTGTGGTACTAGTTCTACCCAGTCTACTTGGCTAACTCACCCCACAATACAGCCAGTCACTCAAGCCGGATCTACTTCTGAAAAGGGGTTACCTTAGGTCCACGTGTTTAATATGAGGCATTCTTCTTAAGGCCTGTAGTCTGAGGGTCTCCATACAGTTCCCAGCCATACACAGTTTATCCACAGCAGTCAGCTTCTCCAATACCTCTGGAATGTCAGTGAATTCGTTAAAGGAAAGACCCAGATAGCTGAGCTGGTGCATGTTCTCCAATTCAGCAGGAAGGGACTGGAGAAAATTTCCATCCAGCAAAAACGTCTGCAAGCTAACAAGAAAGATATTACAATTATATAGGAAAGTATACAGCTTTGAACTTGACTATCAACAGACAAGTTCATGAAGATCATATCACTGTAATGCTGCAAAGTGCATAAAGCCAAGGCAGGAGGTGACAATGGACAGAGGCGATCAGAATTAAGGACCTTAAGGCTCCATTAAAATGGGAATTATTACCGATCTCCTCAACTTGCAAAGGCATACATAGGGAAATACGTTTACTGCAATACAATCCAGCCCCAATATGCACTGTTCCCTTTTTTCTTAACATTAATTTCTAAGGTTCAACATTCAGTAACTCAGAAAACAAAAAAGTAATCCCTACGTTTAGATGCACTCATACAGAACTTCAGTTTAATTTTTACACAGCTCTGACACTCTAAACTCGTAACATGCAAACTTACACAGACCACACAGTGCCTTACTGCTAGGTCTAAGGCCAACTCTTCCTTGGCAATCCCGCCATATTAATTAACATGATACAAGTTCCACAGAGCTTCCTACAGAGAGCCCTAGTGGTTTAAAGCACTCACTTCTGCATCTCTCCAACTGCTGCTGGGACTTCTCGCAGGGCATTGCAAGATACATTCAGCTCTGCTAGGGTTGGAATGCTGCAGACTGCGGATGGAAAGGCTCCGAGGTGGTTATTGGAAAGGTTAAGGCTCTTCAGTTTGGTGAATCTATCACAATAAAAGAGAGAGAAGAAACAAAGGTCACAAATGCATAGCACGGCCTTGAGGATAACCCTGCTCAGCTCCCTGGCCAGACTGAGGTAACACTCAGCACTTCAAGGCTTAGGGAGTAGCGAGGCCAGAGTGGAAGTCTGAGTCCAAGGCCAGTGTTTACCTAAAAGGTAAGAGCATTCAGAAAAACGTGTTGTTGTAAAATAGGGTTGACTGAGGAACAAGTTCTACTGGACAACTTTTTTACATAAATGGTCCTGGGAAGGAGCCTGAGCAAGCGAATCTGGGAAACAAGGCTTCCTGGTGTCTCCAAGTCCAAAATTTGAGCCTCTCACCTCCAACCCCAACTCAGTAGAACAAACTATCAAAGCCAATTTCCTGGATGCACCACGGTCTGTAGTGCCAGGGTTAGGAACCAGCTCCCATCATCCCTGCCTCAACACAGCACTTGCTGCTGCTGCTGCCCCACACACCCTTCTTGAAGGCCTCTTCTCAGTTCGTTCCGATGATGCTTTCTTCACTGAACCCCTGCCAATTCTCCCTAGCCCTCCTCCTCCTCCTTAGGAGCATCTTCTCCCTCTATTTCTTCCCCACCTTCAGACTGGCACTCACGGCCAGTATGGTGGTCTGATTCTTGCTCTACACTCATCTTCCTTGGAAATCTCACTGCTCAGTCCCATCCCAGCCTGTCCCTGCTCTGAGCCGTCCTACCTCTTCTATCAAAAACTAAATAAATCCTTCTACCTGCCCAGCTTTGGTAGAGTCCTTTCATTTTCTCTGCCATTCAGGCAACTGCCAGAGCTGTCTTTAACGTTGACCCCTCTGTGTACTCAACATTTACACTCTGGACATCAACTCATATGAGATGAGAAACAGTTAATTCTTGCAAAGACTGCAAAACCTAAAGTAGGGACTTTACACTCTGCCAAGAGCAGACAGATGATCACGTGACTTTACCAAAATTTATGATAAAATAATAAGCTGTAGTACACAAGAAATGTAAAATTTTATTCAGCATGGAAAAATTGATAGTATACCTACTGAACAAGGTCAAATGTTAGCATGATTTTTAATACCAGCTATCTTACTAGATTATGACTATAGATCTATTAGTAACTTAGATTGAAATAAGGCAAATAATTATTGTTTGACTGAATTTCCATTTTTAAGTTGTTTGTAACATTGTACTTCGGTCCATTAGCTCTTTAAAGAGACTTCTTTTTCTTCATTCTGTTTACCTATACCCTCTTATATACAAGGTGGGGTGACAGACTCTGCTATTCTCAGGGTAGTGGTATGCAAGAGATGTTCTGGGGGCCTCCAAAGAGGTTTCTAAGACTCTCTCATTAAGTCCCAAGGTCAAAACTATTTTTGCAATACAAGGATTCACTCCACTTGCTTTGTGCTACTTGTGCTTTCAGTCTTTAACAAACTTTTCAGTCTGCATCTCCTTTGAAAAAGCACATCTGATTGAATGCACCAAGAATCCAGACAGACCTGCCAAACTAGAAAATAATGACAATCATCTTAATATTTGTACTGTATAAAATGGTTTCCATTAAACATGTGAGTATTATCTAAATATTATGTTGCTTTTTATATATAGAGTTCACATGAAGGAAAGCTACTGATGTTTTTCAGTTTGGAAAGGGCAAGGGAGTCCTAGAGTAAGGTTATCAGATAAGCTACAGAACAGCATTAAATATGACTTGCAGAAAATTAATTTTTTCTCATTAAGAATGTTCCAAATATTGCATGGGGCATACTATCCCTTCTCCCCCTCAAAAATAACAGCGTCCCCTCAGATGTCTCTCCCTGTCATTGAAGATGAAACCATTGTTCTCACTCAACCAAAACATGCCCTCTTTCTACATGCTTTCCACATTTGCTAAGAACAGGGTACAGCTTATTTTGCGCATTATTAAATTGATAATTCTAGAAAGGAAACAGATCAAGATAACACAACATATAGATTTCAAGAAAGAGAACAGGATCTCAAAGTCAGGAAGTACCCAAGGGGGAAACGGAAGACCTGGCTCTCTGAGAAGTCAATAACGCAGCAAGGAGAGGTAAAACTCACTTACGCAAACAGATTAAAAGAACTCTATCACTGTTGAGAATAAACAAAAAAGGTGCATGCTCAATGGGAAGGGAGGCTCTTATTGAGTATCCCTCATTCACTTGTATTAAATGATTGTTATCCATGGTATAAAGAAAAGGAAGTGTAATTATTTTCTGAATTAACTCAATGACAAAGCACTAGAGGACTGGGATTAGTTGATCTCAACCAACCCTGTGGATCATGGGTCAAGACCACCAGAAAACACATTATTTACTACTCACTAGTCACTACTTACTAGTCACTGCTCAGTAGTAACATTACAGATATGAAGTAGCAATGGACATAATTTTATGGCTGGGGGTCACCACAACACAGGGAACTGTACTGCAGCTTTAGAAAGGTTGAGAATCAGTGGCTTAGGTAATGACAATGGTCCTTCTCCTAGAATCAAGCAGCCTCTGAAGAAGAGGGTAGGCGAGGGGCTTACTTGCCATACAGCTAGGCTGACCACTATGACACTAGCTGCAGAAAGATATGAAGCAGTTGAAAAGGAGGGAGTCCAAAGTGATGGATTCTCCACATAGAAAATACATACTGGGTTGGAATCTCTCTCCCAAAATAATTGAGGTCATGGGTGTTATAGATTTAGGTATTGTTTAGATTTTGTCAGTATGGACCACTAGTTAGATAGTCAGGATCCCACAGTCGAAAATATTTGGGGGCATCAGAACAATATTCAAAAAGTTTCAAATTTCTGTGTATTTCAGATTTCAGCCTTTTAATTGGGGATTAGACTTAAAAGACTTACTACAAATAAAGGACTCTCTCTGTGATACTTCTGGTATATTGGTTTAAGCAAAATATATCACTAAAATTATTTCACATGTTTGCAGATACCAATGATTTTAGAGTCATTTAGTGTAGAGAAATCTTTTTCTATATTAGGAATAAAAAAACAATATCCCCAAGTTCCCCCACCTAAATGATACCCCTTAGATTTCTTGGAGTTAGTTTTCTATATATGCAGAAAACAGATTCCAGCACTGCAGATTCAAAACTCCTGTTAGAAAAAGATAGGAGTGTCTACACAGAACGCATTTCCCTCTGGTACTTTAAAGGTAATGAATAAGCAGAGGCAATGAGCTGGGAGACAGAGATCAAAGTGACTTTTTGCTCACTTAAAAGAGAGAAAAGTTGAGAGTCAGGTACCACCACAGTACTGTAGAAAAAGACTAGAAATCACAACATCCTGTAACAAAACAGTATAAAACGTTAAGATGCAGGGTTGGAAGATGTCTGTGTCTTTAAGAGTATCCCTCTTGCAGAGGACTACAGATGGGTTCCAATAACCCACTACAAGTAACTTGCAACCTTACTCCAGGTCTCCATAAACCGTCTTCATTCTACCACAGGCACATACACACATGAAGAAAAATAGAGTAACATAAATAAATGAAGAAAATAAAATAAAAATGAAGTAAATCTTTGTAAAAATGACTTTCAGCTCAAAATGCCAGATAAACACTATGTATACAAAAGCAGCTGTAAAATAAAACCGGCTGATTTGAAAGAAAAAATTCAAACACAGATATTTGGCCAAATAGGTTTTTTAAAAAAAACCTTATTTTAAACTAGTATTTCAATTCTATTATACTCATTCAAGCTACAGATATCATCTTATAATTATTCAATAAACAGAAGGGAACCAAAACAATAAAGAGTCTATATTAGTTAAAAAATATTTTTAATGATTTTAACAATTGTCATATAGTAATAGACAAAGGCCTGATGGTTTAAAAGCTAAAAATTCAAGAAAAAAAAACTAAGTTAAAAGAACTCTTATTCCAGTGAGTGAATACACAGGTGTCCGTGGTGATCTGAATCAAAATGGCCCCCACAGGCTTGTGTACTTGGATACTGGAATGCTGGCAGAACTGTTTGGGCAGGATTAGGTGTGTGGTCTTGCTGAAGGAAGTAGGGGTAGCTGTAACTTCAATTTTTTCAAACCTTACTTTTTACTGATGGCTCTTAAATGCTTTAACCTCCCATTAGCTCACCACCCACCAGAGGCGGTGGGAAAGAAAGTATTGGAAACACGGGGGTGGACCTGTTTAGAAAGTCTCTTTAGAGAAATTCCCATCTGTATTGTCTGGAAATCGACAGTTCAATTCACAGGTTAGCAGCAGCAGCTCGATCCACTTACAAACACTTCACAGATACACCAACAATCCAGCTCAGGGGAGTTGAAATAGCAAATCAGCAGCAGTGGCATCACCTACAGGGACAGCCAGGCCTCAGCCTTGACCCAAGTCAACAGAGGGACCCGAAGGGACATCAGGAAAAGTTCTCAGCAGTGCCTCCTAGCAAATCAAAGATCAGTGATGGGTGACCCACAAGCCTTACACAGGTAGCTCTATAAAAAAGCCAAGCTTACCCTCCATCACTGGTCATCAAGCCCCTTTATAGTCTTTCCAAACATCACTTGTCCTCCACGGGTCTTACCTCAGCATGTCTCAGCACCTGCATCTGTCTCAGCTGACATCACTCTGTCAAGCAGCCTGAGTCTGCAGAAGCAGCAAGAAACTGCAGCACATCACCAGATGGTTTTCAGTGTTTCTCTCTACAGAGTCCTGACAAATATAGCTCAACTACACAGTGTGAGACAGACCAATATGCGTCTATCGTTAACAAAGAATCTCTCAGTACATGTCCTCTCGCATGCTTGCATGTTCACATAGGAGAACATCTTTTCTCCTATGTCTGCTTCACTAAAACGTTCGTTCATGATTCTGGCATAGCCTTTCACCTGTGTCCATTTCAAAAAACCACTCCTTCACATGTTTGCCTCAACAAAACACCATCCAACACAACTGACCTTCCGAAGAACCCTTAAGTTTCCACTTCATTCCTAGTGCCTCTCTCTACCTAGTGGTTGTGTCTCAAAATATAAGTTCTCAACTACTGCAACAGCACCACACCCGCCTGCCCGCCCGCCTGCCCACCACACCTGCCCGCCCACCACACCCACCCACCACACCCGCCTGCCCGCCCGCCTGCCTGCCTGCCCACCACACCTGCCTGCCCGCCCGCCCGCCCGCCTGCCTGCTTGCCTGCTATGCTCACCACCATGATGGTCATGGACTCTAACCCTTTGAAACCACAAGCCCCAAGTTAAGCACTTTCGTCTTTAAGATGTCTTGGTTGTGTATTTTATTACATAAACAGCAAAGTAAATAAGACAGTATTTTATACACACATATACTTCACAGCACATACAATTCCAAAGCTAAAGAAATTTAATTAAAATGGATGCTGTGGTATAAACAGCTATCTCTCCCTAGTCCCTAAATCCTTATGAAACTTAGGCATTTATGAACTCCAACCTCAAATAGGATCAATGTCCCACAAAGTGAGAACTCAAGAGAAAGCATCCAATTTAAAAAGCAAGCTCTCACCAAACACCAAATCTACTGGCACACAGATCCTGGGTGTCCTAGTCTTTGTAGCTTGTCACTCACTCACTGTAAGGCATTATAGCAGCATGGTCGGGACAGACTGAGATAGTAGGCATTGTCCTAATTTCAGGTAGTTATTTTAAAAACAAACCAAGAACAGGACTTTGAAGTTATTTTATTTCCCAAACTCACAGATAAAATGGCTATAAAAAAGTTGTGTCACTACTGGATACATACAGTCTTGAGTCTACCACTTTTCAACACATGACAATTAAGAATTCAATATATGGCACACGGCTTTAACCCCAGCACTTGGGAGGGAGAGATACATGGATCTCTCTAAGTTTGAGGCCAGCCTGGTCTACAGAGGTAGTTCTAGGACAGACAAGGTACATAGAGAAACCTTGTCTTGAAAAATCAAAAAATAATTCAATATAATTCTATCAGTATATAATATAAAAAACTATCAGTCAAAATTCTTAGCCATGAGTCAAAGAATGTATTGTAGGAAAAAAAATTACCTTTCACTCATTTTCTCCTACCAAGAGTGGCGACATCAGCAATGGAGATGCTATTCAAATTCCTTATATATTTATATAAAAACAATACCAGAATAGTGTTCTTAAACTACCAAAAAATATGAAGACTGACTTCACTTTCCAAAGCAAGCAGTCTACTTCAGAAAAATGAAAGTAGCCTCATGTCCATTGGTCCCATAACAGAACTCAGAGGGGGAGATGTATCAAATTAGCATGCACACAGAGCCTAATAAAGAATTATTCTAATCATGAAAGTGATGTTGCATGACACAGTGTTACTACACTGAGCAGATAGCAATGGGCGTTGTAGGAGTGTAGACCATTTGAGTTACTCTACAGATCCAAAGCACAGTTTCGCTTTTCAGTACTGGCATAGGAAAGTCTGGGAACTCTAGAGACTCCAAAATTCTCAGAGACTAGACCACTAACTATGGTTTGCTACAAGCAGCCCTTGAAGTCCCTTTCAAACTGGGTACCATAAAAGACCCACGTATAACAAAGTACACTTTAGCTTGTTAGGAATGGGGCCTCATGCAGCCGGTAAAGAGTGGGGTCAAGGACAAGACAGTGGAATGAAAGTATTAATAGCTCTGCAGGTCAGGTTGATGGCAGTTCTGATTTGTACCCCTTACTCTATTAACATCACAAAAGCACTGAAGTGGGACAGAAGATATCCAAAGTGCTAAAACATCTACGATGCCATGCATTAGTGCATGTTATAAATCCTTCCCCGTTCCTTTCTGCAGCTCTAGAGACATAATAACAAGCTGCTGAGAGGAAAAGCTACCCTTAAAACTGGGATTGGGAGAACAGGGCAATCAACACTTCTGCCCTTTTCCCTTAAATCCAGGCAACAACACACATGCAAATGTATTAAGTTGACACTAGCTAGAGTCATCAGATAGGAGGGAGCCTCAACTGAGAAAATGTCTCTACAAGACCAGGATATATGTAAGCTTGCAGGGCATTTACTTAATTAGTGATTGATGGGGGTGGGGGGAATGGGGCCAGGCAAACAGAACTAGTGGTCTTGGGTTCTACTCCATGTAGAGCAAGCCAATAAGCAGTACGCCTCCATGGTCACTACCTGAGCTCCTGAGCGTCTCCAGGTTCTTCTCCTGCTTGAGTTCCTGTCCTGACTTGTCTAGGTGATGAACTACAGATGTGGAAGTGTAAGTCAAATCAACCCTTTCCTCTCCAGCTTGCTTTGGTCATGGTGTCTCATCAGAGCAACAGTGACCCTAAGACAGTGTCTGTACTTAGTTTTAAACACATTTCTAACTACTCCCTTTCTCTCTTAAAAATTACTCCCTACCTTTCTTAAAAATTACTCCCTACTCTTTAAGGGAGCAGTCTTTCTAACTACTCCCTTAAACTAAATGTTTTTAAATCTACAAAAGGGAAGATGGTTAGCTTCTTAAACTGATTAGAAAAGTTAAAACACACTGATTCATGTACACAATGTATTTAGTGTTATTTATAAGACAGAAGAGT
>JADRCD010227832.1:12873-26015 GCA_019843815.1 Montemys delectorum
TCAGACAACACCCTGCCAGTCTTCTCAGACAACACCCTCCAGTCTCAGACAACACCCTACCAGTCTTCACAGACAACACCCTGCCGGTCTTCACAGATTTTTTTCTTCTGGGTTTATTCAACCTATCTACCCTTAAAAACATATTCCAACTTCTGTTTATACTAAAGTACACAAAAGAGCTATATGAATTTGTACATGTTTAGGAAATAAAGCCAAATCATATGATGATGATTTCAGACACGATATTAATTAGTCTTTGTTACATGTATGTTTAAATACTTTTGTGATGGAAGTAGTTGGCTTTAGCACGACTGCACATAACATTGAGCACATGGAAGCATTCATGTCTGGCACAAGAGCTCACGTGAGCTGTGCCATTTGCCTTAATAGCTCTGTTGAAGTGAGCGTTATGATATCCAAGAAGAGGAAACCATCATTGCTTTACTAAATGAACAGAGAAAAATAAATACTATTCTTTTGAGCCATTATTTCCACCACCATTATTATGATTATGGCGACTAGGGCAGATTTCCCATGTTAAGCAAGTGCCAGACTAGTGAGCTGTATCCCTAGTCCAGTTTCCTCAATCATCATCCAACACCATCGAGATCGTTAAGGGACACTTCTATAGGTGAATGATTTCCACTTTGGAGCAACAGCTCTTGTTTATGCTGTGCTTTCCCTACTGCAGAACATACTTACAGACTGAAACCTCGTGCTTTCCCTACTGCAGAACATACTTATAGACTGAAACCTTGTGGTTTCCCTACTGCAGAACATACTTACAGACTGAAACCTTGGCTTCAATGTTAAGCCATGAAGGAACTGCCTAAAGACAAGCTGTAAACTTAGCTGTGGGCTTAGCCCTCACTCTGTATCTGTTCTTAAAGGGCTCAGGTGGCCTCAGTGGACAGCTGCCAGGCTGCCAGAATGAGACCACTCACCGAGTGTGCTTCCATAGGCAAAGCTGCTTTTATTTGACGGCTACAGTGGCACGTGCTCATTTTAGCATGGCAAATGCTAGAAGCATACACAGCATGAGCTATGAACGTCCACTTCTCTCCAATTCCATCCTCCAATAGATAGTTGGGTCACAGCCACATCTGGTGTACTGATGATTTCAATTACAATGCTGAGGCTGTATTATAGCCACAATTCTGAAATCTAACAGATTCTGAAGAAACAAAACCTAAAAGCTCTGGCAGTGACTCAATTGGTACCAAAGATGACCCATTGGCATGAATGCTTGTTTGTTCTCTAGAAACCAAAATGTGCTAGTCTATCTGCCTCCAAGACCCACTGATGGTGGTGAATATGCTACTCTACACAAGCATATTATGTGCGCCATCTGAAAAAAATGGACTGCACCATCTGAAAAAAATCTCTGGAGTCTAAAACACAAAGGGTCTCAAAAGGTTTTCAAAGAGTCTATGAACTTGTATTTCTAAACGTATAATGGATGGAATGAAGAATGTGTATAATTTAATACATGGTGCAAGTTTTAAAACAAAAAACTACAGTTATAAAACAAAACAAGCAAACCTGTAGGTTCCCTTACATCCCCAAACATCCAGCGTTCAGGTCCTTTCAGTTGCTGCTAATTGACAGATCAAAGATGACAAGCCAGTTTCATCTAAACTTCTCAGTGAAGCAGAACTGCTTACAAATGGAAGGATATGCACAAAGTGCCTTTCAAAGACATATGCTTTCCCCATTTTTCTACTGGCCCCTTAAAAATTCTCCACTCAACAGTCTGAGGAGCCCTGGGAGTAAATCTGCATTTATTAAGATGAGAACACTCCCTCTCTGAAGCCTTCCTGCTGTTAACTAGTATGTACCTTTTGCCACACATTGATTTTTTAAGTTTTATTGAATCAAATTTATTACTTTCCTAGTTTTTGTTTGTTATATTTATTTTCATATTTATACTTTCAATGATTTCCATTTTATCTATTTGTCTATATTTATCTATTTTATCTATTTTATTCTCTACCATATTTACTATTTATTATGATTTTTAGTTAATATACTAGCTTATGGCATTTTCATATACATTGTATATGTACCTTTCTACTTGCCCTTTTCCCCTGCTGGATCCCTTCCTTCTCCGAGAGTCCTGTTTCGCTGGGCAGTGGTGGCACAAGCCTTTAATCCCAGCACTTGGGAGACAGGGGCAGGAGGATTTCTGAGTTCAAGGCCAGCCAGGGCTACACAGAGAAACCCTGTCTCAAAAAAACAAAAAATAAAAAAAGAGTTCTGGTTTTGCTCTCAGGACATCTGCTTTCTCATAGACTGGTAAGAACAGTCTGCTTTCAGTTTAGTAGCTAATTACATTTATTATATAAATTTTTTTTTCTAATGCTTAGTTAAAAATCTTCTACACTGGGGGAGAATAAGAGAAACATGGCTGCTGCTTAAACACAGCAGAGAAGCATGGTAACAGCAGCTAGTTTGTGCTTTCTATTTTCTAAGACTGCTTCCCAAACCATGCTGAGCTGCTGTCTGTGAGCCCAGTTTTAGCTGGTAAAACATTTGAGTTTTACATACAGTAAAGTTTCTCTTTAGAAAGACTAACCTTAGGAGAGAAGGAGAGCCTTCTTTATAGAGTTTACTTATATTAGACCTTAAGGAACAATAGGTGAGCAAATGAAGGAGAGAAGTCAATCACCTTTGATTTAGCTTCTGAAGCTCTTGATCCTTGGTGCTCTATCTAATTGGGAACTCGATCCTATAGCATGTCAGGTGTGACATAAACAACCTCCATGCACTCTAACAGGTAAGTAGAGTACTCTGCATTGTAGAGGCTTGTGCCCCTGCATGCAGAGGCAATAATAGGGAATACCTTTTACCCACATGGTCCTCTTGGGGCTAGCTGTTTGTTATCTGAAAAACTGAGGCCAGTCTCTGCATCTCTAGGAACACCCATCCCTCAGAAGCCACTTTGGCTCCCAGGGCCAGCCTCAGCATCTCTAGGAACACCCATTCCTCAGAAGGTATGACTCATTTTCTGGCTCTCATTTGTCCTCACACCATAAAACTACTCCCCTGGAACTGAACTTTCATCTCTTCCGAATTTCTTGGCAAATGTCCGTCCTTTACGACTTCTGAGATGGCTCTGCACTGATTTATGCATGGCCTGCTCCAAGACCTGAGCAGTCCACCAGCCTCAGTCCAGGATGAACCTGCTTCTCTTCTGAGGCTCAGAAGTACACAAAAGCAAATGTGGCCTACAACCAACTTCTCAACATTTGAGCTAAAATAAACAGAAACCACCCTATCTGGATTCTCAGCACCATAAATGGAGTCAGTAAAATACACTTAACACCTTCTCATATGACTAGAAAACAAAAATAAACACATTAATATTTCAGTTGGCTTAAAATTGAAATCTGCTCCTACAAAATATGGGCGAAAGGATTGCTGCAGACATTAAAACCCAGAATAAGGTGCCACAGCTAGAGTAGGACAGCACATTCTGCACTTACTAGGTCAGGGGTCAATCCCAGGCTAGGAAGCTCACAAACATTATTTTTTTTTCTGAAGTAACAAAAGAAAAATGAAAAATACTAGATGTTGGCAATAATTACAATGGAGATGGTGCTGTAATGGCAAATTAAAACATTTCCAACCTTCTTTAATATTACTCAAACAGAAGAGTATCTACTGATCAGATCCTACATCTTTGACTCTACCCTAGGTTAACTCCATATATACAAGGTAAACCATACAGCCCAAAGGACAATGGCAAAGAGTACGCAGGAGGAAGTTCCTATGAGCCCAGTGAGCTGGTTATATAGAAAGCCACTCCAGCCACAGCAAAGTGGCTCTGAGGGCAAAGGACCTTGCTGGACAAGCCTGGAGACCTGACTTTGACCCCTGGAATCCATGTAAATGGTCGAAGAGAAAAACCTACTCTCAATCATTTCCCGTGACTTCTACATGTGAGCCATGACATATGCCCTCCCTAAGAATAATAAATTAAGTGATAAATATCACTTGAAATCACAAGATAGTCGATATGCAAATAAACACAGTCAGTGGATTTCTAAGCATGTCATCTGATTTTTTAGCTTTGTTTTGTTTTTTTGTTTTTACACACTGGCAACATAAGAATCAAAAAGAGAGCCGAGAAGTTCGCTGCCATGTTATACTTTAAAGTCTCTTAGGACACCGCTTCTCTACTTTACCTGTCCACTATCACATTCTTTCTTCTTTTAATCAACCAATCTGCCCATCACTAGACTTAATTCTCAACATTATTCAGGAGAGGTTTCATGTTTCCTGAAAAGATCAGCTAAGGAACTTTAGGAAGGTCTTGGAACACTTGCCCCCTCCAGAAAGGAGAGGCTAATTAACATTCCTCAGACCACGGGGGGGGGGGGGGGGGGGCACCAACCTGCAGGTGGGAACACACTCTGGCAGGACTAACTAGGACTAACCTTTGCCCACTTTCAGACAAGGGAAGTCCTTGCCACCTCATTCCCTAAAGACCACTCAGTTTAAAGGGGACACTGTCCTGCCAATCACATTGTGCCTAGTTGCTGATGTTCTAGGAAACCATATAAAAACTCACGGACCTGATGGGAAAGGGAGGGGGTCGTCACCTTTCCTTTGGGTCTGGGACAACCCCAGTGCCCTGGAACAATAAATTCCTCTTGCCTCTTGTTTTCTGCATCGATTCCCACGTGGTTCACTCAGCCCCACCCCCACCTCCTGTAAGCTAAGGCTCGCCAGAGTCTTACATTCTTCTATTATACAGGTGGGACAAGTAACAGTGTTGGAAGATTTCTGTACAAGGTACAAACAGATCACCATGTAACCTATCAACAAAGAGGTAAAGTGTGCTTGGTTAAAAGCCCAGCTGACTCATGCAAGAATAAGAGTCAGAGACTCACATTAAAGCACCAGATGCTCTGAGGAACAGAAAAGGAGCATGAGCAAAAGCCACAGAGACTAGCTAAAGACACAGAAAATTTCAATGAGAGAGGGGTGGTGTGAGCTCCCTCTCACAGCCAGACTAAGCATATCTCACAGTGAAATAAGAAAATTCCAACACTCAAAGTTTACCAAGGATAGCTACCAAGGATAGGCACCGAAGCATCATTCCCTGAACTTGTACTGGAACACACAGACGTGAGAGGCGGCAGATTTTACTTAGAATGTTTGGTGGAAGAGTTGCAGACATGTGAAGTACAAGGTAGGAAGTTGGTGAATGCTCACAGGGGGCTTTCCTCTCACTGAAGAGTATGACAGGCAGCTGGTGACTGAAGAGAGAACAATACCAACTCCTGGCTCTGTGACTCTCCAGTCTAACTGAAGCCTGAGATAACTGAAAAGGCTCCAGTGATCCCAGTAAATACCAGTGTGAGCCTAGTGTGAGTGTTTTATGAACCTTATTTTGAGAAGCACTGATTTAGAAGCTATAAACTACAGGGTATACTTGGGACATACGAAGCAGGTTAAATTCGCATATCACATGAACTCCTATGTTGGTAAGGACTGATTAATGCCTAACTAGAGTATCTCAACAGAAGGACAGTAGTGTTTACCTAGAAAAACTTCAGACTAAATCAACAAAATACCAGGATATATGATTCATATTTATCACAAAAAAATCACACCTCCCCTGCCTATCATCCCTCCCGTGGGAGGAGAGGGTTAAATTTAGGACATAAGCAAAGCTATGCTTTCTCTAGCTGTTTTGTGTATTGTTCATTCTAAGCCCAAACACCTCCCAGAAAGAGAGGACTTGTCCTGCTTTTTACACGGGCCACTGTAGATGCCCTGCTGGGTAAGTGTCATCATAGAACCCTCCCATTCAACGCTCCGTCCGAGCGGCATATGGTGAACCGCATCACTTGGGAAACAAACAAACACACTCTCCTAGGACTTTAGCTTACAAAAGTCACACAAGTACTGTGTGAACATTAGGAGTCAGATGTGTATGTGTGACATGAGAAGTATGGACAAAGAAGCTGTCTGCTCCAGAAGTGTGCTTACACTGGCCACCAAAAAGACACATTTCATAAGCCATCAGTAATGATGCTAAGGATGTCCCCAAGTCCCAAGTCACAAAAACGTTCATTACTCAGTGCCATAAAATAGAGCATCTGCTGGCCATCCTTGTCATCTAGGAGATAGGCAATGAGTAGCTGATTGCCACTTAGAACAGCAAATACCTACAAACACTGTGTAGTACTAGACTCTTATAATTTGGCTAATGCTTGGAGAATAATACAGCACAAAGAGCGTAATAAAAACAACAGGAAAATGGAGTTGGGCAGAATAAAAAGGCTAAATTAGAATCTACCAGAAACTTCTAAAGTCACTATTATTCCCCACATATTATCTATAAGTGGGGTAAATATTAAAAAGCATCTTAGCTGACTCCAACAAGTAATTTGGATAAAGTTAACACAGACTGAGTAATAAATTTTTTTTTGTTTTCCGTTGAGTTCTTCTTTAGAAAGTGCTGTCTGAGAAACCCCAAACAGACCGATTGTCAGAGCTCAAGGAGCAGAAAAAGCTGAAAGGGGGGTCTAAGGCCTAAGCCATCGCAAGGCTCTCCTTTGATCCAGAGCTCAAGGGGAAAATGGGAAGCCTCTGAAAGATAAAGTGCCCCAAGAGGATTCCAACTGCATCTGCAAAACTCAGGTGTGTAACAACTTGCAGTCTGGTAACAGCTAACTGCAGAGAGAGTCCACACATTCTATGAAATCCCTGAGTCAACTGGCAAGCCTCAAACCCAGCACTGGAAATCTCTGTTTGTCCCAGAGCGCTCTGCACAGGCTACCTTCTTCCTTCACATGGCCGACCCCTCTCTTCAGTGATTATCTCCAACCTTTACCACCTATCTTCACATACAAGAGTGCGTCCCACACGGCTGGAGCTTCCTCTGTACTGCAGAGACAGTCTGGCAGATGAGCTGCAAAAACATCAGCAGGCCACTTCTTGTTCTAGTTTGCTAAGAGCATTCTCACCATGAAAATGAGTTTCCAGAAATTACTCATCAAATAAAAATTGTATTGCTTCTTAAATAAAGCCTAAGAATGTTAAAGTGTGGCAAGCGTAAGTAATCTGATAACTTTCTTTCACTAGAATGTGAAAAGTGCCCCCAAGAAAAGGCAGGAAATAGGGTCATTTGTTTCCCATCCCGTGGGGACCAAAAATACAGACTGGAGACTTTCCAAGAAAGGGACCTGAACTGCAGACAGAATCGGGAGTTCATTCTCATCTCTCCACATCTACTGTTGTATCACACCATGATCGCACTGCAGACAGAATCAGGAGTTCATTCTCATCTCTCCACATCTACTGTTGTATCACACCATGGTCGCACTGCAGACAGAATCGGGAGTTCATTCTCATCTCTCCACACCTACTGTTGTATCGCACCATGGTCGCACATGAAGCTTCACGGTCTCTCCCAGCACACTCCCCACTCTCTCCTTGGCAGTGAATGCCAATTTCACATCTACTGGTAACTCAGTTCACTGCTTCCTTCTATGTCTTCCAAGTCTTAAACTCATTCCTTACTTCCAACTTGCTTTATTTATACTCCACCCACTCTAACATACACACCTAAGGTTCACTAAAGTTGATCTTTAGGTATCACATCATGGGATCAACCCAAAGGCTTCTTAAGAGACGTACAACCTATTCCTTAAGACCTATAGATGAATGCCACTGCTCAAAGCACTTTGCAAACCTTCATCTATAAGTTTTAGGATCACCTTCTGTTCTCCTTGGTGATGGAGAAACCAAGAACTGAACTGAATCGCACTATCCTTGTGTCTCTTTCTCCACCCTCCATTCAGCTCTAGGCTAAACATGAAGGGGAAACAGAATAAAAGCAGACATTTCACCTCTATGGTCAAGAAATTTACACATAGAGTCAATTTAGAAATTTTCTAATGTTTATTGCAGAGGTGTAACAAGTAAGTACGCATAAGCAATGTTTATAAATCAAAGAAGGAAATGAGCACACAGAACTGGACATAACCAAACTCTACAAGACATCTTTGTAAACATGCTTTCAAGGGCAGGTAGGGTAGAAGCCAGACCTGACCTGCAAAGTGGTAAAGGCATCAGGGCACCCTCTCATGAGGGAGTGGCAACAGAGTGGACAGTGTTTCAGAGACTGGCAGAGGGTTTTGCTTTGCTTTGGTCTTTTTTTTTTTATTTAACCTTTAGAAAAAAAACATTATGAGGGCTGGAGAGATGGCTCAATTGTTAAGAGTACCACTGAGTAATCTTAAAGAGGACTGGAGTTCAATTCCCAGCACCTACCTACATGGCTGTTTACAACTGTATGGAACTCTAGTTCCAGAGGATCCAATATCCTTACACAGATATGCATGCAGGCAAAACACCAATGTACATAAAACAAAATAAAATGAAAAAAAATCACGCTGTCCATTTAAAACTTGTTTTCTCTTTTTCCTACTACCAATTCTTGGTTATGAATCTCTGTGTTATGTTTCCTGAGTGGTCTCATTATGCAGTTTTTTTTTCTTTCATTAAACCTTCAACCAAAGAGAAATGACGAATTACCAGTTTCACTTCTTTCTACAAGTTGCCACAAAAGCCTGTTACAAAGAAATTTGTATGAATAACAAGAATGGTGACTAAGAGCAGGTCCCACTACATTCTCTCATGTGCTCTCTCACAATGTATTTAATAACAAGAAGTGGTGACTAAGAGCAGGTCCCACTACATTCTCTCATGTCTCCCTCACAATGGTAATCATTTCTGGGGGGGACCTGATTTCTACCTTTTAGGAATTTGAGCCCAAAGTTGATAAAAAGAACAAAGAGTAAGTAACAAAGGTCATGAGGTCAAATGCCTCCTTTATGAGAGAGAGTGTTACACTGTAGGTCTCTAAAATGAAAATTAAAGGTAATCAAATGCACAAAAGTTAAGGCTATATTACTATTTCTACACTTTAAAAAAGGAAAGTCTTTTATAAACTATTTCCTAGGATTCTGTGAAACTGCCAGGGAATAAATAATCACACTCAAATAAGAGCAACAGACAACAATAACAAATCACTACTGAAAGAAATGTAGTGACCAGATATCTGATGGTATACTTGTCTTCTTATGTGTGCATGGTTGCAGTGTTATTTACAGTAAAAATAATTTGTTAATAATCATGTGAGCTTCATGTCACTTATAATACAAATTTGTAATGATATTAAACACTAAAAAAAATAACAAAATGACATGAATAAATTGAAATCTTTTGGTAGTGGCCAAGTATTAATGGCCTCAATTCTTACAGGTGTGGATCAAGTCTGGAAGGTAAGCATGGCTGCCATGTGCTTATGCCTCTGTACAATGCACATGGACTGTAGAGAGACACATGGGAGGAGAAACAGGAAAGGCAGACGAGGAAGAACCTGAAGGTGCCCTATCTTCTCTGTGGCCTGGCTCCAAGACAGTAGAGCAGGGAGATGAACATTTTTATGAGTCAACACAGTACCTGACTCTCTCAGGATTGTGTGTGTACTTTTCAGATTATCTCCAGGCTCAATGAAACACAAGGAGAGATTGGAGATGGATTCAGCAATTTCTGCTGCTGTCACCTTTTATATGGTAATTTCTGGAATGTTCTTTCCGGTTTCTGACTCTCCTGCTACAATTTCCTGAAGAACTGCAGTTCCAAAAGTCTTTTCCAGGTACAAAAGCATGACAATCAATCACCTTCTATAATTATGCCCATGTAGCCGAGGAACCACAAGATTATCTATCTTACCTATTGTGGGAGGAAGCTTTGGTTTTGTAGTCCTAGGAGTTGCCTGAAATTGCTGTGTCACTGGGAGTTTAATTTGAAATCATAAGACATCTCAGAAGAAACAAATTTCACAAGATTATAATGTAAAGTTTAAGTAAGTCCAACATGATTAAGCTAGCCAGTGATCTTGGAGAAAATGCGAGCAAAGCCATGGCTATACTGCTTTAGGAAAGCCGTGTTTGCAGGTCGCTTTCAGGAGTGTGACCCCTTGCTTTGTTAAAAAAAAAAAAAAAAAAAAAAAAGGCATTCTGGTCTAGTAGTATTATTCTGCTAAGTGGACATAGTAATTAACTATTCCCTAAGTTCTTATCTTTATACACACAGATTAACTCAGCAGCTGTTTTTTGCGGTGGATGACATTAACACAGAGACCCAAAGCTGGCCAACGTGCAGAGGAAAGGCGACTGTGGAGAACTCAGCTATAAATAGATAATCTGCATCACAGATTTTGCACTGAGGCTCAAGGATCATCAAAGAATACTAGGTGAAAAGACTGCAAGAGCCAGAGGGAGTGGACATTTACAGAAATATACTATTTAAGATGACAGTACAGTCACTCCTGGGCATATACCCAGAAGATGCCCTAGCATGTAATAAGGACACATGTTCCACCATGTTCATAGCAGCCTTGTTTTTAATAGCCAGGAGCTGGAAAGAACCCACGTGTCCTTCAACAGAGGAATGGATACAGACAATGTGGTATATTTACTCAGCTGTTAAAAACGATGAATTCATGAAATTCTTAGGCAAATAGATAGAACTAGAAAATATCCAATCGCAAAAGAAAACACATGGTATGCACTCACTGATGAGCGGATACAAACTCAAAAGTTCCAAATAACCAGAATGTAATTCACAGACCACATGAAGCTCAATAAGAAGGAAGACCAATGTGTGGGTACTTTGGTCCTTCTTAGAAGGATAACATAATACTCACAGGAGCAAATATGGAGACAAAGTGTAAATCAGAGACTGAAGGAAAGGCCACCCAGAGACTGTCCCACCTGGGGATTCATCCCATATACAGTTACCAAACCCAGACACTGTTGTGGATGCCAAGAAGTGCATGCTGAAAGGAGCCTGGTATGGCTGACTCCTGAGAGGCCCTGCCAGAGTCTTATAAATACAGAGGCAGAAGTTCGCAGCCAACCATTGGACTGAGCGTGGGGTCCCTAATAGAGGAGTTAGAGAAGAGACTGAAGGAATTGAAGGGGTTTACAACCCCATAAGAACAACAGCAGTATCAACCAACCAGACCCTCCCAGAACTTCCAGGGACTAAGTCATCAACAAAGGAGTACAAATGGCTCCAGCTACATATGTAGCAGAGGATGGCCTTGTCACGCACCAATGGATGGAGAGGTCCTTGGTCCTATGAAGGCTCGATAGATGCTCCAGTGTAAGGAATTGAGGGTGGGGAGGTGGGAGTGTGTGGGTGGGTGGAGGAACACCCTCATAGAAGCAGGGGGGGGGATGTAATAGGGTGTTTCCGGGAGGGAGGGAAACCAGGAGAGGAGATAACATTTGAAAGGTAAATAAAGAAACTATCCAATAGAAAAAAGATGACAGTACAATTGCACACATGAGCTTACAGTGGCTGTGACTGCAGCAGATCTGTACGTGCGAGCCCATGTCCCAACACTGATGAGGCTATAATGAAGCTCCACCCCTATCTGAAGAGTTCCTGGCAATTGATGGCTGCTGTGGGATGGAGGCCCTAGAGAAGCTACAAATGCTCCAGAAGATTAGTCTACACTCATGCACATACTCCATGGCTTTTAAAACAGACCACATTATATAAAGGCAATCCTAATAAAAGTCTCCAAATAGTGGGAGAGACAGAGTCCCAACTTGGCCATCTCTTGTCACTACTGGCTCTGGGTTACATTAAATAGAGCCAATTTAGTTAGTGGCTAAAGGGTGTCTAATGGAAATCCCCAAACAACTCAGGCTCTTGCCAAGACAACAGGCTGCTCTCTACAAACTGAGAACAAGGTGCCATTGGTGAAGACAACACCCACACACCTCATGGCACAGAGGACAAGGTGGTCCCTATAGTCTAGTGTCCTTGGTATAGGAAGGCATTCTGCAGGATATCAAAGGAAAACACAAACACCAACCCAGCTACAAACCCTGTGACCCACAATATTTTCTACCTGCAAGATATGCTAGGGCAAAGGTGACACAGAGCTGGTAAGAACAACCACCACTGTCTGATTTGACTCAAGGCTCACTCCACAAGATAGAACCCATACTCAAAACCATTGTGTGACCAAGAAGCAGAAACTAGATATCCCAGAGACCTAGAGTAAAACTGAATACTGCTGGTCTTTAAAAAATAGTGCCTAGCTCACTTCTGATCTCTTGGTCAGCTTGTCCCCCTCTCTGTTTACCCCTCAACCCTCATTATGACCTGGTTCAATCTGCTGGCTATGTTGAGTCTAGACCCTTCCAGGTGCCTCTGGCTGTGCTCTCCCTCATATGCACAATAAACCTTGTCCTCAACCAAACCTAGGAGCAATCATGTCCTCATCTGTCATGAGCCTCCATCAAACCCCTCTCTTCAGAGATCAGGAAACCTCATGGAAAGGTAAGTGGAAAGAGTGTAAGAACCAGGAGATGGGGGACACCAGAAGAACAAGGCCCTCCAATGAGCAAAGCAAACATGAATGCAGAGACAGGTCCTCTCTCTACACATTAGAGGCTTCAGTTTAGTGTTTTCGTTGGACTCCTGAGTGTGTGAATGAGTGGGTCTCTGAGTCTTGGGCCTTCTTTTGGGCTCTTTTCCTTCTGTTGGTTTGCTTCGACCTTTTATTGCATTTGTCTGTTCTATCTTATTAAATTTTCTTTTGTTGTGTTTGGTTATTAGTAGCCTGTTCTAAAGAGAGGAAGAAAAATAGTTTATGAAGTTGTAGAGGTGGAGAGGGACTTGGAAAATATAATCAGGACATTGTGTATGAGAAAAGAACCTATTTTCAATAAAAGGGGGGAGGGAACGGACCAGACTAAATTAGGAGGAAAAGAGGGATGGGGGAGTTTGGAGAGGAACTAGAGGGGAGGTGGAAGGACAGGTTTAATTAAAGCACAATGGATACATATGTGAAATTCTTAAACAACAACAACAAAAATACCTTACAACAAAAGTTAGTGTTCTTCCTGTAAAAGTAACCCCATTCTTGAAACCAGGCAGGGCTAAGTAAGTACGAGTGCTAGCTGTGCTTTCCTGAACCAGTCTACCAAAGGGCAGAGCTGGAGCCAACATCTCCAGTCCTGAACCAGTCTACCAAAGGGCAGAGCTGGAGCCAACATCTCCAGTCCTGAACCAGTCTACCAAAGGGCAGGAGCAGG
>JADRCD010227834.1:0-18072 GCA_019843815.1 Montemys delectorum
CTGATAACTGTTCCCATCTCCATAGTGTTTAATAATCTTAAAATTCCTTTCCCTCTATAAGTTCATATGTTTGCAGTTGGCATTTGTGTTCTCAAGCTTGTAACCTTTCATACACATACAACGTAACAATTGTATAAAAAGTTCAATGTTTATGGTTCTCAATAAAGTTGATTTCATTGACTTTGCAAGTCCATACTAAGGTTGAAGAATGATGAGAAAGCCTGGGTATTGTGGGAATTATAAAAGTGAATCCACCCTGCAATCTCACTTTCCTGCCAGGCCACGTTTTTTGAACCGGTTCTGTTTGGCCTCAATACTAAGCTCCTGAGAGTTTTTATTTCCTCCCAGCAAGCTATATCTTGCTCGCATGCAACTCTTTACACACTCCCACAATCACTCATCTAAATAGCGCCTATTACCTGTAAGTAAAGCATGACTCTTAAGGCCTTAATATTCAATCAGATTTATATAATAATAAAATCACAATTTATAAGATGCCAATTTGATAATTTTAGAACCAGATAATAATGACAATATTCTAACCCAATTAATCTATTTTGTAAGAACCTTCTTGGTTGTTTAACCACGTAGGGTCTGGCTCATCCTCATCGTCTGTCTCCATGATGATGTCTCCTCCTGCTCCTCACCCTTCTCCTCCTCCTCTCCTGACCTTTTTTCTCCTCCGACGCTAGCTCCACCTCTCTATTCTTGTCCAATCACAGGCCTGTCACTGCCCTAATGTGATTGGGCGGAGGAAATTTTACAGCACCTGGGAACACACTTTAAGAACTTTTAAGATAGATGGAAAGATTCGGACCTTCCTGGTAACAGTCAGTTGTTTTCAGGCTAGAATGATAGGAGATTGGTAACCAGACTTTATGGGCATTTAAATTCCATTCTGTATGGAGGGTATCAAGCTGAGTGCCTTTTCTTGTCCTCTATCCTCAGGGAAATGCCTCATTTTCTTGTTCACAACCACAATCTATGCCTCTGACTTTTCTGAGCACCAGGAGTTATTTGGTCCTCCCAGCATCTTCCAAAGAGGAAGCCATTTCAGCCAGTTTTCAATTCCGAACCTGGAATAAGGCGGGACTTTTGCTCTTCAGTGAACTCCAGCTGGTGTCAGGCGCTCTCCTTCTCTTGCTCAGTGATGGGAAACTTAAACTGAATCTTCACCAGCCAGGAAAGTCACCCAGTGACATCACAGCAGGTAATAAATGTCTTCCTGCAGGCAAAGCATATGGATTTGAAAGATTTCATTATCTCTCTGTCCCTTCTCCATAAATTTTATGCATAGCCAAAAAATTAATATTTGTTTAATAAATGGATACTTGAGTTAATAAGATTATCAGTACCTTTCCTTAGAGGAACTTGATTCCAATTTTCTTCTAAATGTGATTCCAGTATTCAAAGTTCTTATTAGCATAGTTGATAATGATGAGGGAGTAGAAATTTCCATCCATGACCCTTTTACCAACTCAGACAAGTCATCAACCTAGCAGGAGAAAATGGGCTTTGGGGGGAGCCGTGAATGGCCCTGAAAACAGGCCAATAAGTTAACTGGATGTCTTTCAGTGAAAAATTAGACTGTTAAACAGCTATTTTCCAACTTGGTGTGGAACATGATGGAGGCCACACTGGCACCTATATCTATCTATGTCATTTCATACTAATATGCAAATGTACCTTGCAATGGTTGGATATATTTTTTCGAGAGGCAACAGTTTGTACAAAAGTTGCCGTTTGGGCACCAATTGACACTCTCTGTATTCATTTACAATACAGTATGCATTTGTCAATTAGAGGTAATATAATTAAGGTGACTTTATATGTGTCTTGAAACTTAATGTTCAATCTAGGTCAGAGCTGTGGGTGAGGGATATTTTTGTCTCTTCATTAAAATTATATAGCTCGCAACAAGGAATCTCCATCATATTTTTTCATATATAGAATAGCATCCACTGCCAGCAGGTAGAGGTCACATTGGGGTAAATTGCTACATTAATTTAATAAATGATCTTTAAGAACAATTTATAGATGCTATTGTACTACTCCTCTATATTAACTATGACCAACGTTTGTAGAATATGATTGGGGGAGGAAAAAAATGAGAAAAGTTAAGATAG
Organism: Montemys delectorum; assembly: GCA_019843815.1. Lineage (NCBI taxonomy): Eukaryota > Metazoa > Chordata > Mammalia > Rodentia > Muridae > Montemys > Montemys delectorum. The sequence continues at coordinate 2,127 of JADRCD010227834.1, forward strand.
AGTTTGCAACAAGTATACAAGTTGGTGCTACTGTGCTACTTAGCTAGGTTTCTGTTATTGTGATAAAAGACCATGAGCATAGTTAATTAAGAGTGGAAAAGGTTTACTTCACTTACACTTCGATATCACACTCCATCATCAAAGGAACTCGGGGTCAGAACCTGGGGGGTGCTGATGCAGAGGCCATAGAGGAGTGCTGCTTACTGGCTTTCTCCCCATATTTTGCTCAGACTGCTTTCTGCAAGCATCCAGGACTGCTAACCCATAGAGGTAGCACCACCCACAGTGGGGGTGGGCCTTCCCACATCAATCATCAATCAAGAAAATGTACCACAGCCTCATCCACGGGCCAATCTGGTAGGGGAAGTTTTTCAGTTGAGGTTCCCTCTTCCAGAATAACTCTGGTTTGTGTCAAGTTGACATGAAGCCAGCCAGCACACAAACTTAATGTTTGTATATTCTTAATACCAGTTGTGTTCCTATATTGCTGCAGTTTAAGTTAGGGTCCTAGAAAGTTGGCATTAATTATAATTTTTTAGAGGTACTGTGCTGTGACTTTTTATGTAATGTTCAATGTGGTGGGTTTGTAGTCTGCACGAAAAGACATAAATTAATCAGTGTCATATGAATAATTAAGAGACTCCTAAAATGAGAGTCTTAAAATGTAAGCTTGTCATTAGTGTGTGGTGTATTGTGATGTATTTGACATCCTTTGAAGTGGTTATGGCCATAGCCTAATTTTCAGCATCTTAAAGAAAGTGCTTCAGTACAGCCATACTGTAGTGAGCTGCGTGAAGCTAACTCACTCTCAACCTTTTTACAGGAATATATAGTTAATAAATTACTAGGTATAGCACTGTAAAGAATACCCTAAGTGATTTTAAAAATCTCTAAATGAGTGTTTGAATACAGACACGGCATAATCCATTATGTTACCATGTGACTTTATATGATTATTTTCATAGCTTATAATAAGGAATCTAACTATGAGTGTCAGTGCAGCAAAATATATTACACTGAAAATAGAAAATGTTGGCCTAGCAACTCTCTCTACTCTCATTTTTCCAGTTTCTTTCAAAATTATATATTTAATAATTATGAAAGTTTAAGCCATCCTTATATAATGAAAAGATTTAGTATCATATAATACCAATCCCACAGTCATATATGGCTTTATTTAAAGTCGTTATAATCCAGCAATTGATTTGATTGTCAAACATTATCAAGTGAATCCCAAGTGGGCTTATTATATACGTATTAATTTTTGTGAATTTCAATAAAGCAAATGGACTTTTTATTGACAAATAAATTCCTTAAATGGTAGTTGAGTGCCTGGTCAGTTTCTTTTCTCATGGGAAATGACCTTCCATTTGTGACACTTTGTGGCATTATATTATACTAATTCTTTTCATTATATAAGGATGGCTTAAATATTCATAGGATGATACATAGAAAATAGTAATCTTTCAAAATATTTTTACCTTTTATAGTGAAAAAACCCAAATTATATGGAGAAAGAACTGAATTATGCAAATATTTGAATTATCAAGCTAAGTTTGTAATGGGATGTGCCGTTGACAAATTGTCATTTGGAATTGGGAAATATTATGTGAACCTAAGCCATCCTTGAAATATTAATGGTAGTAAATTAGCCTAAATCATGAAATGTTTTAGCAGTGCTTTGAAATCCCTCATGACACAAGATATTTTCAGCCCTTGTCATTGTTAGAGATGTCAAATCAAAGCTGATCCAGATGACATCAAGGACCTAATATAACAAAGACATTACATTTTCTTATTGAAAATGAAATTCTTTGTTGTCAAGTTGGAGGCTCCTACAATGGTTTTACTGTTTTTCTTAATGGTGAAAAACAGTCTGATGACCAAGCTTTTTGGCCCTATAGCAGAATGTGCCTGTCGTATGCCTGCCTGTGCTATCTGAGGTATGTCTGCTGTTTTGATAGACATTTGCAAGCCTTGTGTTCCTGGAAGTGGTACAGCCCTCCTGGTGTGTCTCGTCCAGAAAAAGGCATTTTTACAGTTCTGTCTCATCCCTTTTCCTTGTTAAATTCTTCCTTCCTTCCTACTGTAAACTTGTCACCTTTAAACTTCTGCCCTCCACTGAAGTGATCGTCACCAACGACCCCAATATTTTCACTTTGATGGGAGCTATCTAGTAATCTGGGTCCTTAATTCTGGCTAGTGATGATGGCACGTGTAGGATTGCTGGTGATTTCAGAGTGCTGAGATATATCTGGGAATGGGTACCACTCTTCAGAGATTCCTTGAGTGATGGCATACATGTAATTGCCTTCTGGACCTTTGCAGAGGATCTACTCTAAGTGACAGGCTTAGTTCTTTTCATTATCCATCTTCTCTTCTAGATGCCTGTTACAGTCTCAGCAGAGGTCAAGGGCAGCTAAGCTGTTAGACTGTTTCTATAGCAATTTACAACAGGCCTGGAGTTCACCTGGAAGAAAGCAGATAAAACCCCTTGCTGTAATTTCTGTGGTGATGTGGTTTGAGCCAAAGACAGGGGTTGAAGGGTTTAGTTGAGGAAGAGAAGGTTCTAGAACAATCCTAGTCTCCCTAGCATCTGCAATTGCAAACACCTCCATTTATTATTATTCAGTTCTTGCTCTTGCAGTTGAATGTTTCCCCTCCTTAAATCACCGAAACATTTGGAGTTTGAACACATTGAGTCTGTGGCTTGTCACAAGACTAGGGACATACCTGGAGACTCACATGAGCAGCTTGACACAAAAGTATGAAGAATGACATAAACCTTGGGTTGTGTTCACTGACTGATGGTATCTAGAAACCAAATGCTGGCTGTTGATTAAATGGTTTTGGGATGTAAGGGTAACTCTGTTCGGCATTTTTCTCATATTAATCTAGAGGGATGGAGGAATGGAATAAAGATGAAGGGATTGACAAAAGGGAAATTAGTTGTTCCTGTAGCCATCTTAGTGAGCATTGCTGGGGCCACCCTATCTGGTGGAAGCAATGTTAAAGGGGGAAGGACTTGTTTTAGCTCATCGCTTTGGGGAGTTTCAGTCCATCTTGCTGGGAAATGTGTGTTGAATCAATATACTTCATTATGGTAGGAGCAAACGTGTGATAGAGGAGCCTGCTCCTATCACATCTGCTCAGAACACAGAAAGGCCAGCACTAGGAGGTGGTCTATAGCTTTCAAAACTTGGTCCTGCTTTCTTTAGCTAGGCTCTACCTGTTGAAAGTTTCAAAGTTGCATCACCTAGAGATCAAGCTTTCAGACGATGAACCTGCAGTGGGACATTAAGCATCCATACAGCAACAGTAGTTATTCACATTCTTCAGATGAGGAAGAGATTTGGTATTTCTGTGGTTTACACATTAATCCTGTTTTTTTGTTTTGTTTTGTTTTTTGACCTGTGTTTTTGATCTGTGCAAGATTATGAAATAGTGTTTTCGTTTGTCTGTGTGTCTTCTTGATGTTTTGAGGCAGGGTCTTAGAAGATGACCTGGAACTTACTATGTACACAGGGTTGGCCTCTTACTAATAGTCCTTTTCTTGTTTCTTCTTTCCAAGTGCTGAGCTTACAGACATACACCACCACGGGCAGACTAGACCTGGTCTTGGTTTCTTTCCTCTCATGATCCTACTGTAACATACTTACTGATGTTGGCATTCTGGGAGTTTACATATGTTCAACAGGATAACGTCAGGTCCTTATTCTGGTCCTGTATGCCAGGAGCCTCTCAAAGCTTAGCTGATGGTGACATGCTGTATTGTCAGTTCTGGCTTTTCTCCTTCTCAGAGTCATTTAATGTGAAGAAAAATAATGAGAGCACCTGCCTTATAGGCAGAGTAAATTGTGGTTTTAGAGTTAGGTAAGGGTTTCTGCTTCGTTTTCTTGCTTATTGGATTGGTAGCACCTGAGGTAATTGTTCACTCTGACCTAGATTAAGTGAGCATAATAACCACTGTGGTGTAAATTACACAATACCCAGAAAGCACCAAATGGTACTGTGAACAATTGCTTGTTAACATTATTAGAATTATTACTTTATTCGTATTCCAACAATACAGTCACTCCCTAGATTATAATGAATGGAGGCTGTGGTACATAGCTCAGTGGTGGGCTACTTGCCTTCTCTGGGCCCTGGCCTTGATTCCCAGAATGGAACAGGAATTATGAGTGATGGCTGTTATGGTTTTCATGTGAAACACTCCCCCTGTCCCTACCTACATGGCTCATGGCCTAAGACTCCTGATTCCCAGCTGTGGGTGATGTTTTGGGATTGTGGAAACTTTGAGGCTGGAGGCATGGCTGGAGGAAGTGGGATACTGGTTATGGGCCACTGAGGGTTATAGCCCTACCCTACCTTGGGTCTGATCTCTTTCTGCTTTTTGTCCCCACTACTGGAATGAGAATAATTTCAGCTACACACTCCTGTCACCAGGAATTCTGCCATGCCTTCTAGCCATCAGCCACAATAAATCTTCCTTCTTTTAAAAAAGATTTTTCCGGTGTGTGTGTGTGTGTGTGTGTGTGTGTGTGTGTGTGTGTGTGTGTGTGTGTAGGTAGGTAGGTAGGCAGGTAGGCAGGCACTCATAGAGGCCAGAAGAGGGTTTCAGGGCCTCTTGAGTTACAAGGAGTTACAGTAGGTTGTGAGCTGTTAAGTTCAGTTACTCCGGTCCTCCAGAAGAGTAGAAAGCATTATTAACCACTAAGCTATTATTCTAGCCTTTTAAACTTTTCCTTTCTTAACTATTCTGTCACAGTTATTAAAAATAACTAATAAAGTAGCACTAGAATTGAGTTGTGTAGTATACCTAATTAAGGAAAATACACAAATTGCATGATTCCTTCTATTCCTCCTTTAATAGAAGGGGAGCCTTCTGATCCAACTGAGAGACAGTAAAGTGAAAGAGGATGTGATTTACTAGGTAAGGCTAGTTGGAATGTGACAGGGATCATGTTTTAACTTGACCAGTCTATCCCATTGACAGGCGATAAATCTCCTCCTCATGTAAATGATGTCTATTACTCAAAATTTCAGCTTTCTAAAGGGTTCTTTGGAGGTGTGGTCCCAGTTCATAACCCGCTGGCTTGTTAAATGGATGCATTTCATGGTGCCAAATTGCAGAGTGGGCAATCCTTCCAGCCTTTTGTTCATAATCTAACTTGGCTTTGGTATGGAAAGTAGGATTCCAAAGGCCTCCCCAAGCCTTTGGTTTAATTCTGTCCTGTGCCTAATCAGCAGATGCCCAGGGCATCACCACAGAAAGTGTGCTCTTTGGACCAGCTCTGGCTCTCTGCAGGACTTGTATGAATTCACGAATGTGAAAACAGACATAAAGCTTTTTAGAAACAGTTATAGCACAAATATATCCCTGTAAAGTGTAACACACACTTTATAGACATGTTTTTTTTTTTTTTTTAATGTTTCAATTCCAGTTTCTTTTTTCTGTGTATGGATGTTTTGTCTGCATGTACACCTGTACCTGAAGGTCAGAAGAGAACATCAGATCCCAAGGGGCTTAAATGACAGATGATAGTGAAATAACATGTAGCTGCTAGGAATCAAATCCTGGTCCTCAGAAAGAGCAGGCAATGCTCTGAACCACTAGCCATCTCTTCAGTCCATGCACCTGTAGTTATATGTCATTTGATTATATAGTAGTTCATTTTATCATATGTTATAAAAGTATCACTGTGCAAGCCAAATGAGGTGGGCACATACCTTGGATCCCAGCACTTGGAGGCTGAGACAAAAATCCATGATTATAATTTTGAAATCAGCTTGGGCTATATATAAAACTCTGTTGCTGAAAGAAGAGAACAAAATCAAGGCTGGGGAGACTATTCAGTGGATAAAGTATTTGGGGAACCACAGTGAGAACTTGGGTCGACTCCTAAATCTGCTTAGTAAAGCCAGACATGGTAGCAAGTGTCTCTAAGTCTAGTGTACTCTATGGCAAGACTGGAAGCCGAGATGGGACAATCCCCAGCAGTTAGCAAGTCAGCTAATTTAGCATATGCCACAGTGCAGAACAAGAGACTTTCAAGCAGGTAGAGGAGGAGGGTTAGTGCTAGAGGTTTTCTGACTTCCATGAGCCTGATGTGGCATGTATATGATTGCTCTCACAGACAGAGGTACAGGCACAGGCACACATACTCACCCACTCACAATCATTGCAGAATCCATTGGGAAATGAATGAATATTCAGCAGCATAGATATTTGGAAAGCAAAGACTAAGAAGAAAACATAAGGAGAAACATTGGAGTTATGCATGGAGGATCCATCTATGCTTTGGGGCTGGAGAGATGGCTCAGAGGTTAAGAGCACCAACTGCTCTTCCAGGGATCCTTAGTTTCCAGCAACCACATGGTGGTTCACAGCCATTTGTAAAGTAAAATTGTGCTTGTCTCAGCAGCACATATACATGTATGTGTTGGGGACAGCTTAGAGGACACATGGGGATAAGAGATACAGCTGGAAGCATGTGTTCTTGTGGATTAAGTATCTAAGGGGTTGTCTGCATTCTGCTTCCTAAAGGAAATGCTACAAGGGGACATTCTGCTGAATTGTGGACATTGCATGAGTTTAGTCCAATCTTACTCAGTCGTGAGTTATATAACCCTGTTCTGTCTTTTTAATTGAGTACCTTCTGAGAAATTGGTCTAAACATAAGAATCCAGCCTGCCTTCTTTACTTCTGTGTCTGTGTTGAAAAAATATTCTTTTCTTGTATGATAGAATTTCTTAACTCTTGAGTAAGATTTCTGTCCCTTTTAGTACATCCATGACAGAACAATGTGACCAATATAAGAGAGTTTTGGTGCACTTTCAAACTGAAATTGTGAGGGAACCACACTCAGTGTAAGAAAGCAATTTTAATGGCTCCTTGGGCTTTGTAGGGTGATAGAACTTTTGTTTACTGACTTGGATGTTCTCTGGCTGTAAGAGTGACTGGCGAATCCACCATAGAGAGCTCAGCTTCCCTATCCATATTTGGCCTTGGACAAGGCCATTGTAGTTGTAATTGCCTTTGAGAGGAAGAACAATGACATGAGTACTGTCTTAGAACTAGAGACGGTGTTTTAGTGGAAACTCCTTGGTTTTTATTATAGCAACATTAAATTTGTATAAAATTGTGAGTCTAATTAGAATTGTGTCTCTTATGCACAAAGAGTGAGAGTGAGCAGGATAAAGTAAGAGAAAGAGAGAAAGAGCAAGAACAAGAGACAGAGAGCATAAAAGATCGAGTGAGAGAGAGGGAGACGGAAATGGAGACAGAAAATTAGTTCTAAGTTATTTGACAGTCATAGTCCTTAAATTCCTGTGAATTTGAATCAAGGAGTGTTGGACAATCCTAGGGGGAAATTGTTCCTGTGAGCCTCTTTTCATGGAGGTTTTCTCCAGCAACCTTAGGTAGAAGCTATGCATACAACCTTATGTTTAATCTATGTGGGGTTCTTTCAAAAGACATTTAGTATACAATATATTGTTTTGATGTCTTTAGTGCTCGATAATTTCATACAGGCAGAAAATGTGTTTTGATCAAATCTACCTCCTATTCCTTCCTTTCCTTATCTCCAGCAACCCCTTTTCCCTTCTAATATGTATTCTTAAAACAAAATAAAACAAAAACCAAACAAGCAAAAACCAACAACCCATTTAGTACACTTAGCTGCTTATATGTACATGGGCTCTACTTTGAAATTTTGGTTAATACTATCCTAATAAGCTTCTGTCTCTTTCTGTCTCTGTCTGTCTGTCTGTCTGTCCGTCCGTCTCTCTCTCTCTCTCTCTCTCTCTCTCTCTCTCTCTTGCTCACTTACTTTCCTCTCTCCATCTCAACTTACTATTTTCCTACGCTGCCTTCAAACTCCTAATCTTCCTGTGTCATCCATCCTCCCAAATTGTAGGATTATAGGCACATCCTTCACACTTGGTATGGGGGAATAATTTAAGTGGCATCCCCTTATCTGAGGTTTTACTTTCCACAGCCTCAGCAACTGTGGCCAACTATGGTCTGAAAATACTAAATGGAAAAAAATATCAGAAATAAGCTGTTCGCAGAGTTTAGATGATGCCTACAGTCTATTTTTCTATTCTAGTCTGAGTTACTGCTGGTTGACTGTGCCTACTTTGTAAGTTGTACTATGTATATGCAGAAAAAGACACAGTATGTATGAGATTGCTGCATGGATGGGTGTTTTATAATGTCTCCCTCAGGTAAGGTGGGGCTGCGGCAGATGCCAATACTGCATTCAGTTTAGTGTACTGCTGCTCATAAGCAGCTGCCTCCTGTTTACTATTGAGAGCTATTCCTCTGCCTCCTCTCCCTAGGTGCTGGCTTAGATGATGGCCAGTGGCATTCTGTCTCCTTGTCTGCTAAAAGGAATCACCTGAGTGTGGTTGTGGATGGCCACGTCAGCCCTGCGTCTCCTTGGCTGGGGCCCGAGCAGGTTAATTCAGGAGGCATCTTTTATTTTGGAGGTAAGCAAAGGAGTCACATGATGTGGTCCATTGGATCCTATTTGTGTTCCCGCTTCTGTGTCTTGGAGACAGTTTCTCTCATGCTTTAAGCAGGGGTTACCCTCGGGACTGATTTTCAACTCTCTTTAAACATGAAAATGTCGAGTGGATCAAAATGACAAATTGTGACCTAAAATGAATTCCTACAAGGCAGACTTCCTTATGCTTACTGTTTCCATAATGAGATTTATTTTAAGTAGGTCACTTTCTTCAGTTCTTATCTTCAAGCCTTGTTAGATTCTCCTAGTGTTAAATGGCCCTTACCATGTCTTCTGATTTGATGGGTTGATTTCTTTGTGGCGTTTCTCCCCACCACCCCACCCCCCGGTCTCACTCCTAGCTTCCATAGAACAACATTCCAACTGCTTCCTCTCTGCCCAGTGCAGAAAGCAGTATTATGCTACTGGACAAATAATTAAGCATAATTAGTCATAGCAACTCAGTTTCTTTGCTGAAGAAAAACAAATATACTGGTACATTTGATAAAACTGGGATACCGGCCTTCGGCATCAGCCTTTTCCTTAGGGAAGAAGAACAGATGAAGTGCTTAATCATCTTGTGGATGGTTGATTGGAATAAAAGCTTGAGAAAGCAGATTAGAGCAGGAGAATGAGATTTTGCAACAGAAACAAACGCAATAGACTCTGACATAAGGAGTGCAGTTCAGTAGACAGATGTAACTATGTCCTAGTGCTTTCTTTCTAAATTGCCATTGTTTGGCTATTGCCTGACTGCAGTTTAATAGTAACTTCTGGGGCCAGGGAGGTACACTGGTGGTTAAGAGTTCATAGTGCTTGTCTAGTGTATCAGGGCTTGGTTCCCAGAACCCATGTCAGGTAGCTCACAACTATTTGTGGAAATATTACTGTTTCCATAATGAGATTTAAGTAGGTCCAGTTCCTGTGGAGCTGATGACCTCAGCCTTCTATTGTGCATGCGTGTGCATGTTCTTAAGCATGCACACACACACACACACACACACACAAAATCATTAAAATAACAACTAATTCTAGAGTCATTTTTTGATATGGAGAATGATTTTCAATCTTGATGGATTACCACTAAAAGACAAATCATTTTCTAAGAATCGTAGTAAAGGTACAGACTAGTCTACTAGAGGCTTAAATACAAATTAAAACAAAACAAAACAAAACAAAACGAAGTGGAATAAGGAAGACAAAACCAAGGGGCTGGTGAGGTGGTGGTTAAGAATCTCTGCTGCCCTCACAGAGGACCTGAGTTGGTTCCGAGCACCCGTAATATGGCTTACTCCACCTGCAACTCCAGCTTCCTGGGATCCAACACCCTCCTCTGACTTCTGCAGGTACCTGCACTCACATATTCACCACCACACAGAAACACACACATACACATAATTAAAAACAAAATCTGTATGAAAAAAAAACTATGCAATCCACCATGGCAAAGGCAGCCAAAGGCTATAATTTCAAGTGATGTAATTGCTATTGGTGATTTTTGTTCTGGACTAAGCTGCTTTACAGGATATGATGGATTTTGTGGTAACCTATAGAAATGTATAGATGTTTAATCAATAGTAAGGTATATGGTAAAACCTAACACAGAACTTTTCATCCAAAGGAAATATTTAGAATAGTGAAAGAGATACTAAAAACCCCAGTACAAAGCATATTGTTAAAGGATCCAAAATAAAAATAGAAGCTTGGGTAAAACTGTTAATAAATCATGAAAATGGAATTGTCTTTCTTAGAGCATTTTATGTCCTTTATGTTCAAATTTAGTAATCCTTGGCTATTTTATGCATTTCTCTTTTGCTATTGTGTTTATTCACACTGTAATATTTTAGAGTTGAAATATATGTGTGCTGTAATTTTTGTTTATTATGATATACATGTCGTACTCTATACTACTCTAAAATGGTTTGGATTCACCGAGATTTACAGCAACATTGCAAGTTTGCTGAGATCTTCACTGTGCACTCCCCAGTCTAGTTTACTTTGTCATCTATATATCAGAACATATAGACATTTCAAGGACTATCAGTGACTTTTGTGTATTTGTGTGTATGCATGTGTGTATGTGAGTATTTGTGTGTTTGTGTATGTATGTGAGTGAGTGTATATGTATGTGTGAGTGTGTGTGCATGTGTGTGTGTATGTGAGTGAGTGTACATGTGTGTGAGACTGAGTGCTTGTGTGTGTATGAGTATATGTGCATGTGTGTGCATCTGTGTATATGTGTGTGTGTTTGTGTGTGTGTGTACAGAGGCATGTGCCTAGTGGTGCGTGTGTGGAGGCCAAAGAAGGCTTATCATCTGGTCTGTCATTATCCTGGAGAGAGGTTGTCATCCAGCAAGCTCAAGTGATGCTCCTAGCTTTACCTTTCCTTAGCTTGGTCAAAAGGAATATGCACTGCCATGCTTAGCTTTTTGTTTGGCTTCTGGGGACTCAAACTCACTTCTTCATTGTTGTATAAGTACTTGTATCCATAGAGCCATCTCCCAATCCCTCTAACGACATTAAAGAAGTCCACATCTATTCATGCATATCATAAATAAATGTTTGTTTCTCTAGGATGGTCTAGGTAGATGATTACTACCTCAATTTAGAGTATAATTTTATTTGCCTGCTTTTATACCATATATAGTATGCTTAAAAGATATGCTACAGAACTTCCACGGTAAAACCCCAGCACCAATCCCTTTAATATATGCCCTGCAGGGTCTTGACTACCCCAACATTTTTAGGATTTAGCTTCATGCTTTCAGAGCCTGACTGAGAAGTTCAATCCATACAACAGTCTTACTAGGATCTAGGGACTGGGAATTCTGTGTCCCCAAAACATTTGAGGTGAAGGATTCCAACTGGGCATCACATCTTTCCTGGAAACCTTCAGGGATTATTGACAAAGGGATATTTTGGGGTACAGGTGAGGTAGAGTCCCTAAGATGCACCACTGGCTTGATTGTTAGACTGTCATTGGCAGTGGGATAAACACATGCTTCAAATTTCTAGCTGAAAGCTTTGTGTCCCTCCCCAGCATTATGTCACTGTTGGTCACCATTGAAAACTTTTTGTTATATGGGCAGGGGACCCTTTATCACTGGAGCTTTACTTTTATCTAGATAGAACACAGTTTTGAGGTTGTTAATTCTTTACCAGCTTATATTCAAGATTAAAAAAAAATCCACACATTCTGAGAAACTTCCCATGAACTCTCCTTTGCTTTTCTCCAAATTCAACTGCAAGTTCAAAGAGATGGTGACTGAATCCAGTCATGCTAAACTGGCTGGCATACTTTAGTGTCAAGAGTTCCTTTGCCCCGACAGCCTGGCTTCTGTCCCCACTCTGCAGTCTTCAGAGAGCCTGTCCCATTGGCTGTCAGGATGGAGGGCTACTTGTCAAAGAACAGAACTCTGTATGCCACACAAAACAGCCACTATTTATCTATCACCTTACTCTTTCTTCTCTTAACCTTTCTTCTTTCAAATGAGTGCATTTCAAAAAAAAAAAAGTCAGAGCACACTGTGGGATGCCCCTCAGTGTATTTGATCATTTATAAGCCATACATTCAAAATCTTGGTTCTCTGTGCCATAGAGGATAGTTGAGTGACTAATTTCTGTAAACTCTCTTATATAATCTTTTTTCATGGGTAGCACAGTGTGCATCACAACTTGGAGATTATGCTAAGTGAGGTATAGAATACTCATATTCAAGTTCTCTTTATAAAGAAAGCATCAGGTATCTAAGGACCTGGCCACACCACCATGGAATAGCAACTCACTTCTGAAAGAGCAGTGTACAGTGGTAATTTATGTGTCATCTCTGGAGGTATTTAACATGATGACTGCCTCTGGTAATGGATCCATCCATCAATTCAGCATTGAAAATTCTCCAGGAGTCTTCCAACGTTCATTTTGAATAGATTCAGTATTCAGCTTCCTCCTGGTATTGCTTTATATTAACCCATCATTGCCTTCAAAGACCTGATGCAAGCCTTCTTTGTTCTTGGAATTTCTTGCTTATTGAGCATTGTGTCCAGGAACATGAAGTCCCCATGATCTGACTCTTGGTTTTGTTTATGGCTTTATTATCTTTTTTTGTGATTCTCTTTGCCCTGTCTTGTTTCCCACAGGCATGTTGCATGAATTAACCAATTTTAAAATAGTTTGAGATGTGTTAGCCAACACCAGCAGTAGAAGAGAGTAGCCAAGTAGTTTACATTCCCAGTGTATGAGAATTATCAAGTATTCTTGAACTATTATCCTTTCTTCTGTATTCTGACATTCTTAATTGGGTAATAGGTCATCTACAAGGAGATTGTTGTAGCCATGCACTTGTATGGCTCTTTCTGAATCTTTGCTCTGAGTAAGACACCTACAACAGACCAAAGAAATTATTCACTGCAAGTGTAGCTCATGAACCAATGGGTCTTACCGGGGCTCCTTACAGAAACACAGGTGGCTCGCTCACATGTAGCTGAATTACAGAATGCTTACTGCAGTGTGAATCATAGACCACTGTAGCTGTGTTTCTGGAATTATCTTCACAATGTCCAGACAGTTCTACCAGAAACACCTCTCCCGAGCAATTTTCTTATTGTTTATATAACCTGGGGGGATGAGGAGGTCTTTAAATTCGAGGATATAGTTACAGAACAGTGTACTATGGTCCAGGAGAATTTTAATTAGTGTAAATATACATATTGCTAAGTACCTCAAATCACTATCCAAAAACCTGTGATTGCATTTTGTTGATATATTAAATTTGAAACTTTGGAATTTCTATTAAAATCAAAATAGCATATTTCAGAGTGCCTGCTAATAGTTTTAAATAATACTGGCCTTTACTTGCCATGTAAATTTATTTTGCTGGGAAAAGATAGCATTAAAGAGACGTGTCCTTGGTGAAAAAAATTGAATTGTAATGGAAATTTCCAGGTGGAAAAGTAGTGTAGAGGAATTAAGAAGCTGCTGTTTCCCTTCTGATTCTGTGAAATTGTAGTGGTGGCTGACAGCCGTAGCAGCAAAGGAAGATTGATGGAAAATATGTAAGTGAAATATATGTGCTCATACTCCATAAAATTATTTACTTCACTTGAATAAACATTTAGAACATCATTAAACCCAAGCAGTAATGGTTAATATTATATTTGTTATTTAAATAATAAGAACAAATCTTAAATGTTAGGAAAAATCAGCATAAAGAGAACATTGTTTGCTGAGCCAAAGAATAAATAAAATCAAACAGTGAAATATTTTTTGACATTTAGCCATTTGTATTTGTCAAATATATATGTGACTCTTACATGTATAAGGAAATAAAGTTTTTAATCAAATAGTTAGTAATTTTATTCCAGATCAATATATCTCCTTTCTCAGATAGTTAGCTTTAAGTACAAAGGTATTTCATTATTATCGATTTATCTTTTCCTGTCTTCAGCGTACACTTATCCTAGTTTATGCTTTTAGATTTCCAACCTAAAGACCAGGTTCCCCGCTTACATTATAGAATGTTTGACACTGCTGGCTGGTACATTTAGGATTTTGAAGCCAATAACGAAACTTCTAAATTTAGATCAAGCTAAAGTGGTGCATACAGTTATTACAATTCTAGAGACTTCCTTTGAATCCTATGGAAATAAAAAAATACTTTGTATGAATTTAGATGAAACGAATAATGATTCCAGAGGTGTTATTTCTCCCCTCCAATGCCGAGGATAATCAAATGTATGTCTTATTTACTTATTTTTCCTTATAAATTCTGCTGTGATCCTAAATACTGCTATTTTTTTGTACAATGTACTATGGCTTTATCTTGGTTTGCTTTTATCAGGTTGTCCAGACAAAAGCTTTGGATCCAAGTGTAAGAGCCCTCTAGGTGGATTTCAAGGATGTATGAGGCTCATCTCCATCAACAACAAAATGGTAGATTTGATTGCAGTCCAGCAGGGGTCGCTTGGCAACTTCAGTGACCTTCAGATAGACTCATGTGGCATCTCAGACAGGTAAAGACAGCCCCACATCTCCCCAGTGACCTATTCAAAAATTCTATAGTTAATATATATATATGTGTGTGTACATGCATATATATGCTACTATCTATTATACCAGAAATGAATTGTATCTATATTAAAAATAAATCTAGCAATTGTTTTATATAACATTTCAAATAATAATATTAATAGATACAATAGATGTGACTATGTTAATTATATATAAATATACTACCATCCTACAAAACTCATTCTGTTTTATTTATTGTTTAATCTTGTGTGTGATGTGGAAAGTGTGTGTGTGTGTGTGTGTGTGTGTGTGTGTGTGTGTGTGTGTAACTCATATGGTAACTCAGGTAATCATGCTTATACAGCAAACAATTTAACCACTGGGACATTTTCCCTGCCCTGAGATAGTTCTAGATGTTCATACATGTACCAAAACTGTATCATTAATCTCAATACACTGTGTCACCCAAGTAGTAAAATTGATTGTTAGGTACTTGTAAACCAGAGGCCGAAGTGATAGGTTATCAAGCTGGCTTTCAGAGCCCTGATTGTTGGGTATATTCAGAGACAGAGGAACAGGACTTGGGACTATTATAATGTTTGCTGTCACAGCTTATTAGTGTCTTCTGTGTATAAGCAGGAGAATCACTTCCCCTCAGAATGCTGGGAGTATTGTATTGATCAAGGTGCGAGCATAAACCCATAAACTCAGTAGGAGCACAGGCATGGGACATAGCAAGGCAAGATTTGAGAGTTAATTATAGAGGATGGGCGACTTCTGATTTAATAACCCACAGTTAGTAATAATTAAAAACTATAGGTAGGCCTGGGCCACTGTAGTGAAGGAATCCTATTAGCCGTGCTTTGTAACCAAGGTGGCTAAATTTACTTACTGAGTTTGATGGAATATCACACTATTGCAGATACCAGACCCTGAACTAAGCACATCCATGCTTATGAATATTTAAGTCTACCTTCCTGAAGTCTTGACAGTAGCTATGTGAGAAATAGGGGAAAAGGTGTGTGGACAAGGAAACAGAGTCCAGCCCCAAAGCCAGGAAGTCAGCATTGCATCCCTGCCAGACCATACAGCATTATGGGTATACATTAGCTTTATGGGTGGTTAATCTTTCATCCACACATAATAAATGGATCATTTAATGGTTTAATAAATTATGATGTAAAATAAGTGGAAACATTAAAATTTGACAGGAACTTAATACAATACAACTGGTTTTTTAAAATTACTTTTTAAAAAGTTTAGCTAAGTAGGACCAAAGTTACACATAAAGGTAGTATACGAAGAAAGACACAGGTGCTCACTCATATATACATGGTTCTTCATGCATGTACTTTCAACTCATATAGTCTTTATATACTGTACCTCTCTCTCTCTCTCTCTCTCTCTCTCTCTCTCTCTCTCTCTCTCTC
>JADRCD010227835.1:0-12688 GCA_019843815.1 Montemys delectorum
GAGCCCAACTCCTGCCCTTGTAAGCTTTAGTTACCTTAGTATTCTTCATACAGAAAGAAATGAAGTTATTCTAGTTTTCGTTATTGTACTTAAAGTATATAATATTTGAAGTCTGAAATTTAACTTTTATATTGTCAATTATATTCTTTCATGTGGCTGCTCCTAGTGAGAAAATTATTTCCTAAGGTATAAAGAAAAAATTGTGGGGATTTTATAAAGGAAGATACATATTAAGTGTGTTACCCAGGTTTGTTGAAACAAACTCACTAGGGCTTCCTGTCAAGTAATCCACTTATTTCTAAACATACTCTCTGGTGTTTCAAACTAAGAACAAAATACACAGATCTCTTCACTGATTTGTATGATCTATCAGCTCTTAAAGCCAGTGTCATGACACCTAAAGCACATGGCATTTGGCGGCACGGAAGGGGAACAGGAGCCCCGCCTGTGTCCATGTGCACACTCAGTCATGCGCACTCCCCTCCTTCCTTCTAAGAGGGCTGGTTACCTTCAAGGCTGGCAGGCTGAAGCCATCTGTCAGGTTACGAGCTTCCTCTTCTGAGATCTGGTCTTCACTGAGTCCAAGCCCCAGCTCCTTAAAAGGTACCACACAGATGTAGTTGGTGACATTGTCACTCTCAGAGTTCAGGGGGTAGGTTAAATTAGGTTAAGGCGGTCAACAGTACCTCTTCATTAGCACATTTAATATAGCCAAAAATACCCAAACATTATATTTACTAATTTTGAGTACAGACTGAAGGTTTGTATCGGTTATTTTAAAGAAATGAATAGCAAGGTCTAACACTGATATAACATTCCGGATACTCTGAATAAAGTGTCTTGTTTAAGTTGTTCAAAGTGGGCAGTAGCACTCTAGTCACTGCCTAGCCCACTGCCCTCTTCAGTGTATTCCATAAACTCCTTGCTGTTCTAAAAGCAGTAAAGACTACAACCAGACAAGCATGTCAACAACAGCTAAAACACTGTTGACTTGGAAAACTTCCTTTTAAAGCTGTATAATGCCCTTTGCTGTGCAGTGGCTCAGGGTCCCTCTGTGTACAAGTACTTCCCTTTGCCTCTCAAATCCCTCAGCCCAACGTTTCCCAGACTGAAGCTAGCACCTGCCAGCTCTAGCTTGTTTCACTGACCCATCTTCATTATCTTCATTATCTCATGGACATATCAGTAGCAGTCATATTATTTCCCCTCTTTAATTGCTTTTTAATAGTATTATACACATACCTTAAAAATCCTTTTATTTGCATTTATATTGAATTTATTCCTGTGTCAAAATTTGTGTGTGTGTGTGTGTGTGTATGTGTGTGTGTG
Source organism: Montemys delectorum (assembly GCA_019843815.1). Taxonomy (NCBI): domain Eukaryota; kingdom Metazoa; phylum Chordata; class Mammalia; order Rodentia; family Muridae; genus Montemys; species Montemys delectorum. The sequence goes on from JADRCD010227835.1 coordinate 1,330, forward strand.
TGTGTGTGTGTGTGTGTGTGTGTGCGCGCGCATGTACCCAGCTTCTAGGATATCTTATTTTCTATGCAATCTCTTCTGGTTTTTAACAGTTTGTTCTTTTTCAGTGGGAATCCCTCAGTGTGGCAAGAGAGCTCATGTATGAGTTAATCTACCAGGAGCTCTGTGCATGGACACTACGTCTTAGGTGCTCTGTTCATCTAGATATGGTCGAAGTCTAGAGAATCTATATCAAAATCCTCAAGTTCCACATAACTTCTTCATTTTTAAGCATATGAAGCAAAACATCCCCCCCCCTCGTTTTTTTTTTTTTTTTTTTTCTGAGACAGGGTTTCTCTGTGTATCCCTGATTACATGGTACATGAATTCATGCTGTAGACCAGGCTGGCCTCAAACTCAAGATCCACCTACCTCTGTCACCCCAGTGCTGGGATTAAAGGCATGTGCCACCACTGCCTGGCATATCTGCAAATCTTAACTGCCCATTTTTTATCATCTCATCTATTAGAAAGTAAGCGTTACTGGAACAAGGTTGCTCTCCCTTGTTCACTGCTAGGTCCTCAGTATTGAAAAGCTTGACTGGTGTAAGCAATTTCTCTCATTCTCTCTACTCTGAATTTATGTTCCATGGAGCAGAGATTGCATCTATGCACATAACAATGTGCTAGTGACGAGCATATTGCCTAGTACTGTGTGTTCAAGAAAAACCCTGAATGATTACCTACGTGGATGGAGTTCTAAGCCACTATCAAATCTGTTCTTTCTATATTCTCGTCATTTGTTTGTTTGTTTCCATAGAGGGCTTCTCTGTGTAGCCCTGGCTGTCTCAGTTTGTGGGCCAAGCTGATTTTGAACTCAGAGATCTACTTGCCTCTGCTGGGCTTAAAGGTTTGTGCCACTGTGCCAAGCTCTTCCCATGTCCTTTTGCTTCTTGCTATCTGTAATACAAACTCGTATTCTCAGGATCAATTCCTACTCATTCTTGGAGGGCCAATTCATGTGAAAGCCTTCCTTAGTCCTATTAGGTCAAGTGTGCTGCCCTACTGTGATGGAAGACTCTCTGAGCATCTTTATTGCATTGTGAATGCTGGCTTATTTACTGATCACATTCTAAAGTGCTCAGAAGTGGTAGATCATGTTTGTGCTCTGTCTCTTCAACACCTGGAAGAGTATTTGACTCATAGTGGCAGACACTGCTTAAGCAGAGGAGAAAATAGACAGGCAAGTTCTTCATGAGAATTAAATTGTTTTCTCTTTGCATCCAAAGAGATAACACATTATAGCCATATATAATATATATTTATGTATAAGTATAAGTACTATATGATTTGAATTATAAGTCACTTCTCTTTGGTTTTCAGAAAGTAGAGTTAAAAAAATACAGCCAGGAAGGTTTGTGTGGAGCACGTAGTACTAAAACATATGGTGCATGTAAACACTAAACATTACATTGATCAGTACCCAGCAAACTGAAGAAGGTACTGAGTAGTTTTTTAATTTTCTATTTACCCATAGTTTAACATATTCACAAATTTTAATTTACTAAGTATGGGATTACTGCCATTTTAAAGAGGAAGACAGTAAAGCAGAGAAGAGGAAATTAGCTTACATTAATTAGTCACCAATCAGTAAAAAAGTGATTCAGCCAAAATTTGAACTTAGGCAATGCAGCGCTAGTCTGTTTTTGAAAGGGGAAGGATTTTCTGTTGCCAGGTCATTGCCATGTCAGGACACAAATTTGCCACATTTGCTCATTTTCTTAAAGAGTCTCATCTAACAAAGCCAAGCTCTGTGACCTCTTTCTTTAGACCAGTGAAGACAAAGCTTTTGAGAAGCTTCCCCTGTTGTAATGACCCGCCCACAGCAGAATCTCTTCCTGGTGCTCTCATTCCCCTAGAATGCACTTCCAGTTTTAAAACAGAGGTGAAGAGAAACTTAGATTTGGACTCTCTCTCTCAGATGCAAGCGTGACACGACATTGAGGGAGTCGGAAACACTGTTAGCCTCACACAGAGACAAAAGGATATTTTTTCAGCATGTACAGGGTAGCTAGCCTTGCGGCTTGAAAGTTGGCTCTTACGGTCCTGTAGACGGCTTTCCGAAGGCCGATGAGATGCTGGCTGGGATGCTGTGCAGCCTTATTAAATGAGCAAGCAGCACTGACCCTGTCAAGCAAACTTGAAAAGTAAAATGTGATACAACTGTACAGGTGTCCTAAAGTTTGTGTTTCCTAAATCCACAATTCTATTACACTTAGAAACAATTTCTTTCTTAAAATTATTACAAGTATCTCACATTGTATCCCCTCCTTCCTTTTGATACATCCAAAGCCACTAGAACACACAAATGAAACAAAGAGCAACAACTGAAAAGTGTAAATTTTCAAGGAATATTTAGTCAAATATAGAGAAAATTTTATTTGAGATAGAAATGAGGAATGTTTAAGTAAAACATATAGATTTCTACATAAAGATATTCTACCTGCTAAAATACACTACAGTAGAACTACTTTACAGGCTTCAAAGCCAGTAGCAACAGGTAGTATGAAGGGCTAAGTGTCAATACTTCCTCATGCTTACTATGCATTTACATCATGTTCATGAATCACTTGTTCAGTCGCACATACGGAGCAATTAACGACTGCATATGAATATGTTCTGTACATTCAGAAGTGTAGGGTAAAAGTTCGTTACCCACCTGTTGCCACTGGCACTTACCTACCACAGTGAAGGAGGGATGCAGAGAGGTAGCAGGACCAGTGGCCAACAGGGGATGCAAACAGAAAGGCAAAGTACGGGTTACTGTGTGCTGGGCCAGTGCTCACGCTCTCACAGTTCATGGGCTTTCCTTAGGCTAGTGGAAAGCATTTGCAAGAGTGGCACGTGTTGGAATGTGTTGCTTTATGACTGAGCGTAAGCAGGGTTAAATGCTACCAGTTATTCTATTCAGTAACCTCCTCCAATAGCAAGACAAAATTGTCATCATTTGTAAGTCTTCTTCATAAAACCATAGAGCTATATAACAGACACTGAAGTGGAATGTTTACAATGTAAAACCAAACTAAAAGAGATGGACAAAGATGGAGAGGCTGAATTTTAAGTAAGGGAACATGGGAAAAGAAAAGTTTAATTATTTGTGAGAAAGGAATCAGGGAGGCAGAAGCAGACCACTCCTGGTTTCTGTGAAGCAGCAGAGTTTGTGCTCTGCTAAATCAATCTTACAGACTGAAATATCTCTAAAACACTGGGAGGCAAGGCTGATTATCCCTCATGACTTTTCTCACCACTGTCCAGGTAGATGGACACACTGAGGTGACACATTCCAATTCTCTTTCTCCACTGGCCACCGTACAGTACAAGATTATAACCAGGGTGAATCGTGCTTAATGGCCTACTTTACCTTTTCATGTTAAGTCCATGATATGGGTAAAAGTCAGAAAGCTGACAAGTCCCAGCATCTTGTATACATGTCTAAGCATTGCTTGGGCCCATAGCCACTCACCACTCTGGCCTCTCAATAAGATGCTGTGTAAGTCAACAACGAGAAGGAGTTATTACTTAATTTAAGTGTAACCTTTTAGTTTTTAAAATTTGACAAACAACTTAAAATTTGCTATATACTGGTAGGAATTGGATCTAACCTATTGGAAGAACAAAATCAATATACACAGGATTGTTTTGCTCTGTACCCAGCAGCAGAAGGCATGACATTCTTCAATGCCGCTGTGTTGTTTTGAGTAAAAATGGCTGCCACAGGACCATAGGGAGTGGTACTGCTAGGAGGTGTGGCCTTGCTGGAGTGGGCGTGGCTTTGTAGGAAGAGATGTGTTACTGGGGGTGGTCTTTGAATTCTCAGAAGCTCAACCTAGGCCTAGTGTGGCAGTTACTTCTGCTGCCTGAGGGTCAATATGTAGAACTCTCAGCTCCTTCTCCAGCACCATGTCTGCTCCCACGCCACCATGTTTCCAGCCATGACACTAATGGACTGAACCTCTGAACTGTAAACCAGCCCCAGTTAAACAATTTCCTTTATAAGAGTAGCCTTGGTCATGGTGATTCTTCACAGAGACAGAAGCCTAACAAAGGCACTCATCTATCCTCTCAAGATTGTTCTAAGGAGCAGGAGAGCATGATGACTCCTACACATTCCTCCACTTCTCCACTCTGATTTTCCAGACAGAGCTTTTCTGGTAAGAGGATGCACAAACCCAAGGCAGAGCAGAGTGGTGCAGCAAAGCCTACAGATGGTACCTCCCTCCCAGTCTTCACTGCATTCCCACTGCAGCTAGTTTAAAGCAGGAACTGTTTACTGCATACTTATTTTCCCACATATAAATAGCAACAGAAAAACCGTTTCATAGCGAGAGGGGGACAAGAGAGGTGACAGGGGTCAACATGATTGAAATATATCATGTACATGCATGAGGATGTCAGAGCAAACCTTACTATAGAATTGATATGTGCTAATCAAAATATTTTTAAAATATTTTAATAAATTATGAAATATACTACAGTCTAACTGCCATCTGTGAATGTTTAGTAGGTAGCCTAGTGTACTGAAAATGGGCTTCTAAAGTCAGAGGTGATGGATATGAATAACTGAATAATTTAATTGTATGCAAAAATGATTAGCACAGCATATGGAATATAGCTTGTCCCTAATGAGTGTAACCCCTGTCCTCTATATATGTGCTATGTGGTGTATGTATATGTATATATTTATATATGTATAGATGCCAGTGTACTCAGGCCATATGCCCTGCACTTTCATGACACTCTTCTCTTGAGACAGGTTCTATCATGGAATCTAGAACTAGACCAGTGGTCAGTAAATCTCAATAACATTCCTGACCCCACTCCTCTATAGCCCTGGGGTTACAGCTCCATCATGTGGCCATGCCTGGCTTTGTTTTTTACAGATTCTAGGGATGTGAAACCAAGTCCTCATGCTTGCACAAGTGTTTTTACCTGCTGAGCCATCGCCCTAACCCTGCATTCCCCTTTCAGGAAGTATCCAGTATATACCCTGCAGTGTAAGTTTGACAGCTAGACTGCTCAATATTTAGTTTCTCATAGGAATGTGCAACATCAGCTGCTAATGGTCATCCAGGGAGTGTTATTAATGTATGCTTACATTTTAAAGTGAGTTCATGTCAGGTACATCTACAATATAAACTGGGCAGTGAGGTCTTCTGATAGGGAACAAATAAAGCAAACGTGGCTTCCATTGCATTACTGGTACACAGCGTCACTAGCTCAGTCACACAGCAATAAGCCAAAGCAACTATGATTTGCAAAACATTTTTCATAAAACATGACTCCAAGAAGATAAGCAGAGCCCCACTGTCCCCCATCTAGTATATAATGACTCTCTCTGTGTACTATAACTGTAACACAAAAATAAAAACAGATGACATTCACCTTAAAGTAAATAGGAGAGCAGTATCCTTTAAAAAAATAAAGTGAGAAATTAACTCACAGAGTAAATCCCCTGGAAATGACTTCAGTTTCTTGGATGAGACGCAGTGATTTTCTCACAAGGTTAGTGAAGGCTCGGCTATTGGCTGCCATGTCTTCCAAACGGACCCTATATTTTTTCAGAGTCATTTGCAGTTTGGCTGTCCTCCATAATTTCAAAACTCGTATGATCAAGTAAAGAAATAGAATTATTCCCCATACCAGCCAGGAAGACACAATCCACCACGTGGGAAACATGATGAGCAAACTAACGAAGGCAAACAGCAGTGAGGCATCCCTATGGACACAGAAACCAAGAAAAAGCCATCAGACGAGAAAGCAATAACAGAATTCAGCTGATTAAAGCAAAGTGCTAGCTTCTTTGTGAACATTGCACTACTGTGGAAATGTGACATGCAATAGGGAGATGTGGGTTAGTTTTAAACATCTAGCACATGAGATGCTGCTGCATAGGTATTAAAATTTCAGCTGGTGAACTTAGGTAAGGACATTGGAAAAAAGTGTCTTCTACAATTGTTTTAGAAAGTATAGTATCTAATATGTAAATTATAGATTAAAAATACAATTTTATAGATTTAAAAGTAAAAACAGTATCTCAAAGATATTTAGGGTTTGTTTTGCCTAAAGCCATTTGCACAAAAACCTATCCTACAGAGAAGCCATTCTATACCTTACTTGAAGGCATGATGGTGCACGCCTACAATCCGAGCATTTAGGAGGCTGAATATATGTAGGTTACAGAATAAAACCTTGTCTCAAAAAGATCAAAGTCAAAACAGCAATAATAAACCATACTTGGTAACTGAAGTCATCCAATTTAATAATCATTGCTAACTTGAAAAAACATTCTTGCCATAGATCATGAAACAGGCAAATCTTGCTTGCACTTCTGCACTTCATTCATGGAAATGAAAGTATGCATAAGATTTTTATTTTTGTTGATTACGAATCTAGTGGGTTAAAAATACGTCCTTTAAGCAGTGAAAACTTTGGTGAACTGTATACACATAAGACAAGAACACAGGGTACTGTATCTAAGGACATGTATAAATAGCATCAACTTAGTTGGGAGTTAATGTCATACTCAAAGTCATGTGACAATGTTTGCGTGTGGCATGTGCCTATGTTCCCCTATCACTCTCCATCTTATTTTTTAAACAGTCTTTTCTTGGAACCTAAAGCCCATTATCTTGACTATAGCATCTGGCCACCCTGGACTCAGGGTCTGCTTTTCTCCTCTGGCATACTATGAGGGCAGATGCATACCAGCACACCTAGGTTTTAGACTTTTATGTGGGTGCTAGGAATCTGAATTCAGGCACCAATGCTTGTGTGGCAAGCACATTACTCATGTGACCTTGTTGGAGGAAGAACGACACTGGGGGTGGGCTTTGAGGTTTCTCTTTCTCATGTCTGCTGCCCATGGGTCAGGATGTAAAGCTCTCTGCTACTGTTCCTGCCCCATGCTTGTCTGTTTCTGGCCATGATCATCATACACTAACCCTCTAAAACTGTAAGCAAGGCCCCAACTAAATATCGTTTTTTTATAAGTTGCCCCGGTCAGGGTGTGTCCTCAGCAATAGAACAGTAATGAAGACAACAGCAAACTAGAAAAGTATTTGCAAAATCTCAGAATTGCTCAGCCAATCACCTTTATGGATTAAATACTATTGTGGCTAATATTTAAAATCTGCATGTGCACATTTCTGTGTGTATGCATGGGAGGCCAGAGGTCAACTTTAAGTGCTACTCTTCAGGTGCTACCCACTTTGGTTTAATTGTCATTCATTACTCTTGTGTTTTTCTGAGACAAGGTCTCTCTGTGTAGCCCTAGCTGGCCTTGTACATGCTCTCTAGACCAAGCTTGCTTCAAACTCAGAGAGAATTACCTGACTCTGACTCCCGAGTGCTCAGATTATAGGCATACATCCTCACAAGCAGCCCATTTTGTATTCTGGGCTGTCCAGTGAGACCCAGAAAGCTCCTGTCTTTGCCTCTCCAACACTGGTATCACAAGCATATGCTACCATACCAGGTATTTTTAAAAAGTGTTGTGAGTTCTGGGTTTGAACTTACATGGCAAACATTTAGGAAATGAGCTTTCTCTCCAGCCCCATAAATGCTTCACATCTACAGTTCATTCTTTGCAGATCTTTAAATTAATTTATTATACATTATGCATATAAATATCTATTTTTGTGGGTCTTTTAGAGACAAGGTCTTTACTGTGTTGTCCAGAATGGTACTGAATGCTTGGGCTCAAGCAAGCATCTAAGTAGCCTAGACTATAACCAGACTTGTGAGACTCTAGGTATACATCACTATACCAGGCAAATGTTTCTACTTTCAAAGAGAAAAAAAATGTTTATTTCCTCATGATGCTATTTCAGTGACTGCTGGCTTAGAAACAGACTTGGTTATCCAGGACACTGTGACAGGAAAGAAACTCAGAACACAGGCCAGTTAGTATAGCTACTTATGGAACCTGAACTATGTGAGCAGTAACTTTGTACATTCCTAGACTCATTCTTCTTTTCTCTATCAAGCATGATAAATGCATAGGAGAAGGATATCACAATTCCATACATGTATGGTTATATATAAAATCGTTTAGTATTTGTCATTTCCTTTTTGAAAAGACTATTTTAGACAGACTATGATCTAGGACTTTTGCATTAGACCCATTTTCCAGTAGCTGAAAGGTTCCAGGAGTTTTATTTGACTGTGTGTTTTTCTTTTGAGACAAGGCTTTGCAGTATTGCCCTGGCTGGTGGTCCCTAACTCCTGGGACCCTATGATCCTCCTGCCTCAGCTTCCCAAGTAAGCTTTAGAATAGTTCAAGTTATTAGTTATCAGCCATTCTATCAGTACTCGATGCTTTTTCTCCAGCTCTGAACATGACGTTATCTGTCTGGGGCTGACATGTACACTGCATCGCTGTATAGATATTTTGAGTAATTTTTCTAATTGTTGAGTTGCTAAATACAGAACTAATTTTTCTGAGTTGGATAAATACATAATAACTATTTTCCAGCACTTTTTTTTTATTTTTTATTTTCTTTTATGTCTGATGTATTACTATATTTGTTGTAATTCTAAACAGAAACATGGAGTATTTATAAGGCCTTGACAGTAGAGAATATTATAATAGATTTCTTCTGACGACACACTATTTGTAGGCAGTCAAAAGAGAAATGTTTTCTGGACAGTACCAAATATTAGGGGTTGCCAGGGAACAGAGTGTTGGAAGGTGTCCATTTTCCTGATGAGGTTGCCCTGCAGACAGGATGCTGGGGTCAAGCAGCTCAATCAGCTCCACATCCTCTTGTAGAAGGACTTCCTGTTGCAGGATGGTATGCAGTGAGTCCAGTCGAAATCCGGTGTCCTTGCAATCAAAACACAGGATGAGAAGTATTAATACATATGTAATACTTCATTAAGTGCTATGTTTGGTATAGTTCCAGCTATAGGTATTTATTTTCAAAGTAGAATCCAAGAAGAAACAACAATCCAATTTCTCCTTAGTGTGACAGGTGTGGTTTTATTTTTCACTGTAAATATAAAACAATAAAGATTGATGTGGACATTATTAAGCTATGAAATATGAAAAATACACTTATAGTAATGAGATATAAAAAGTACAGATTAATAAATCTAGTCTATTTATAAGTAGACTAAATAAATAGAGAATAAATTCTAGTTAAATTACTGGTATATAAGTGAAATATAATATACATAGAAAATATAATACAAAAGATGCTGACTCTGGATACTTTAACAACTGAGCCAGTGTGGTGATTTGAATGGGAACGGCCCCCATATGCTCACATTTGAATACTTGGTCCCTAGTTGGTGGAACTGGCTGGAAAGGAGTAGGAGGTATAAATTTGTTCAATGAGGTGTGTAACCGAGATGTGCTTTGAGGTTTCCAAACACTTGGGCCATTTTCACTGCGCTGTCTCCTGCCTAACAGTTACAAACGTGAAACCTAGCATGGACACTCACCCTCTAAAACCATAAGATGAAATAAATGCTTTCTTTAATAAGCTGCCTTGGTCATGATTGTGTGACAGCAATAGAAATGTAACTAACACACTTTATCAGAGGGATCAGGGCTTTCTAAAAATGGATACTCACACACTGAAGACAACAAGTGAACAAGACTTACAAGTCTCTTCCTTCATTAGTGTTGAAGACCATGCCTCAGACATGCCAGGCAAGTAAGGGCTCTGCCAGAGGCACACCCTAGCCTGTGAGTGTCTATGAAAGTAAATGATTACAGTAATAGTGTGTATCAGGGTACAGAGGCAGTTATAAAACTGACATAGGAGCACTAAATTTCAAGTCAGAGAAAAAGAGGGAAAAGCTGAGCTAGCCTTAAGCAGGAACAGAACTGAGCAGAGCGTCTGGAAGAAGTCTTTCTAATTCATAAAAGAGGACTTTGCCATCCCGCAGGGCAGAGGGGGAGAGATGAGGCAGTAGCCTTTGAACAGCAGGCTAGCTCTCACAGCAGCCTGCAGTGTTTGAACAGCAGGCTAGCTCTCACAGTTAGCCTGCAGTGTTTGAACAGTAGGTTAGCCCTCACAGTAGCCTGGCATGCGCACTGAGGGAGACTGAGTAACTTTTCAGAATTCTCATTTCAAAGCTTTAGTCTTTGGTAGTTGTTTTTTTGTTTACTTACACATTTTAAATTAAATTTATTAGTTTTGTATTCAGAGTATGTGTGTAGGTACACATGGAGATGAGAGGACAGTCCATAGGAGGTCACTGTTTCCTTTCACTGTGTGGATCCTAGGTTCAACCTCAGATCATCAGGCGTCACAGCAAGTGACTTTACTCCCCTTGTTTACTGAAGTAAAATACAAGAACTTAAAATTAAGCAGGGCATGGTAACTTATGCTTATAATCTCAGCAATTGGGCAGCTGGAAGAAGACGATAGCCATATCTCAGAAGAGGGTGGACTATTTAGTGAGCTATCCTAGGCTACAAAGTAAAACAAAAACAAAACAAAAACAGAAGCAAAGTAAAACAAAAAACAACATAAAATCATATTAATGGGGTATCATGTAAGTTTTGGTACATATATACTATGGGACACTTACATCAGGTTAAACGTATTTATCTTCAGCTGGGCAGTAGTGGCGCATGCCTTTGATCCCAGCACTTGGGAGGCAGAGGCAGGCAGATTTCTGAGTTCAAGGCCAGCCTGGTCTACAGAGTGAGTTCCAGGACAGCCAGGGCTACACAGAGAAACCCTGTCTCAAAAAACATATTTATCTTCTTAAACATTTATCATTTCTATATAGTAAAAAAGTTCTAAAATCGTCTTAGTTTTTTTGAACTATATAGTATATTAATGGTATTTATAGGAAGCCTACTGTTTTCCAGCACATCAGAACTTATTTTTAGCTAACTATCACTTAGCACTCACTGGTCATTGGTATACCTGGGAGCTCTGCACTGCTGGTGGAATCCCAGGTCAACAGGCTCAATTTTCAAAAAGCCTGAGAGCCAAGACCTAAGTACGTAGGCCTGGATCTTGGCTCTATAACTTAAGCAAGTTAATAACATGTCAGGGCCACTTCCCTCATCCGCAGAGGGGTAACAGCAGTACTTATTTCACTGGATTAAATAACTGACATCTGCAAAGTATGAAGACAAGTTTCTACAGAAAATATTATGTTACCACAGATGAAATAAATCAGGAGACAAAACAAACAAACAAACAAACAAACAAACCCAAAAACCCCAACTGCCCAAATACAACATAAAACTTATCAAACTTACCCAGTAATAGTTACCAACTTGTTACTAGGCTGGTAAAGGAAGTGAGACCCAGTAGGATGAAGTGTTCACAAAAGCTAGAGTTGCTTTTTTTTTTTTT
>JADRCD010227835.1:16800-33085 GCA_019843815.1 Montemys delectorum
AAAAAAAAAAAAAAAAAAAAAAAATCTCACGTGAGGGAAAACTGAACTCAGGCCCTTGCACATGCTAGCGAGCACTGTACCACTGAACGCCATCTTTGCCCCTAGAAGACAGTTGAAGTAATCATTAAGGTAGAGACCAGAAGAAGCCATGACACATGAGCATGCTTCTTACTTTCTGTAGGACTCTGGTGGGAGGCGGCTGAGGTCCCTCTGTTGTCAAGCATTTTTCTGTTTTTGGTGACAAAGAAGAACATATTTCAAAATCTGTGTGTCCCAAATCCTGTAAGTACTGGTAAAGTGGAGAGTTCTGAAAGAAACATGAAATGAAACAGATTTCAAGATCACTAATATTTCAAATGTTTTGGGGTCAAATTAAAAAAAAAAATCACACCTGAGTACCAGCTTCTATCACATTTTTCCTAGCCTCTCCTATGAGAACTGGTATGATCTGCTATAGTAAAATGCCATCGAACACCAATAAATCAACCAACAGGCAATACAAAGACCCAAAAAGGAAAAGCTCTAAACAGACACATTTTTTTTTTGAGTGAGCACCAGCAAGAAAAATGAACTCAGAATTATAAATAGATTTCTTAAGCAATTTTTTAATTCAAATTTTTGTTGTCTTTAAGTAAACCATTCTAAAATAGGCTGTGCTGGCTATTGTTAACTGCGAAGAGGACCTACAGTAAAACAGTTATTATTTAAAGCCAAGAAAACCTAAATATATTTGTTATAACATTATATGTAATATTGTAGATAACACACCTTTATTTAGTTAGCATTAATATGTACATTACCTGCCATGCTTGACACTACAAGCAAAACTCAAGTTCATTCACATATTAGGCAATGCCAGATATGGGAGAGAGAGAATGGTTTAAAAAAAAAAAAAAAAAAAAAAAAAAACGGGGCTGGCGAGATGGCTCAGCGGGTAAGGGCACTGACTGTTCTTCCGAAGGTCCTGAGTTCGGATCCCAGCAACCACATGGTGGCTCACAACCACCCGTAATGAGATCTGACGCCCTCTTCTGGTGCGTCCGAAGACAACTGCAGTGAATTACGCGGGAGCGAGCGGGGCGGAGCAAGCAGGCCCGGAGCGAGCTGGGCCAGCAGAGGTCCTGAGATCAACAGCAGCAACATGATGGCTCATGACCATCTATCTATACAGCTACAATGTACTCATACACATAAAATAAAAAAAAAAAAAATTTTTAAAAAAAAAAAAAAAAAAAAAAACAGCCGGGAGGTGGTGGCGCACGCCTTTAATCTCAGCACTTGGGAGGCAGAGACTGGAGGATTTCTGAGTTCGAGGCCAGCTAGGACTATACAGAGAAACCCTGTCTCAAAAACAAAACAAAACAAAACAAAAAAAAACCCCACGAGATTACAGTGGTTAGAAACACAAGCATCTTATGATGGGAATGATATAACACACCCATATTCTCAGAATTAAGGAGGTTGAAGGCCAGTCTGGGCCATCTGTTATGATCCTGTCTTTCAACAAATAAAAAAAAAATTAAAATAAGGTAACTGCAAGCAAAGTTTAGGTTCTAATTCCAACTCTTGACTGTCACTAGATAAATAATCTGTGGCAATTTACAAACCATGGGTACTTCAGTTTTCTCACTTAAAAACAGGATACTTATATTTAGGCTGAGAGATGCTTACACTCCTTTAATTCCATGTTTGGGAAATAGAGGGGAAGAGTGGCAGAAGCAGAATCTCTTGAGTTTTAAACTAGTCTGGTCTATATAGTGAGACTATGTCTCAACAACAACAATAACAACAACAACAACAACAACGACACCCTCCCCCCAGCGGCAACCCCCCCCCCCCCCCCCCAAAAAAAAAGAAGGTTAAGGGACAGATCCCATCCCTGGCCCTAAACGTTGTGTATCAGTTTCCTCCAAGACTGAAACATTTGCCCTGCAGGGAAGCTCTTTAAGCAGGGAGGTAAACAACTCAAAATATCTTTAGGAAGTCCTTGAAACTGACCAAATTCAATAGGCCCTTCCCTGCCAGAGAATGAAATTAAAGCTGAGACTCTCTTAGACAAGTAAAGATGAGCTACAAAGAAGACTCTCAGACAAGCTAAGCTGCAAAGAACATCTTGAGATCAGACTGGTCAGAGAAGCAGAAACCAGCCGTGGTATCTGGAAGAGGTTTAAACACCCGAGGCACCTGGAAAGGACACTTTCCAACTTGTTGAGCAGGCTGTGCAGTATGCTTCAGATTCCCAGCTTTGTGTGCTGTCACCAGTTCTGGGGGTGGGTATTGGTGATACAGCTGTCTTTGAGTCATTCCTGTTCCTGTAAGTGACCCCTCGCCTATATTCCTGTAGCTCCAATAAAACTCACTGCTTCACCAAGTTGGATTTTAGTGGTATCTGTACTTTGGTCTGTCGTGGGTTTCATGTCTGGGGTGAGTAGACAAGTGTGTGGCTTCTCCCCAGAAAAACTTTGTCACGTAATACCAAGTCACCCCAATTCCATTAAATATACTGTTACTATTAGATGAAAATCTATTGAGAAACTTACCTTGGATCAGCAGCAAACATTAATTCTAACCTTCCTTCTACCTTTTCTAAAGTAAAAACTGGGTAACATATTTAAAAAGAAACCTTGAGGGGCTACAGAGATGGCTCAGTGGTTAAGAGAACTTACTGCTCTTGCAGAGGACCTGACTTTTATTTTCAGAACTCCATATGCTGGCTATCAACCATGTGTAACTCCAGTGTAAGGGAATCCAATCAGCACATTCTTGAATGCATGCAAAACATTTACATACATGAAGTAAACAAATCTTTAAAAAATAAATAAATAAACGTTGAGAGGCAGAGAGCTGGCTCAGCAGTTAAGAGCACCTGTGTTCTTGCAGAGGCCCAGAGTTTGGTTCCCAGCACCCACCATGGCAGTTCATAACTGTACATAACTAACTCCAGTTTGTGGGGATCTGACACCCTCTTCTCACCTCTAGAAGCACCAAGCATGCACTTGGTAAACAGATACTCATGTAAAACATCCATACACACAACATAAATCTTTTTTTTTTTTTTTTGACTCTGTAGTACAGCTTGAAGTCAGGGATGATGATATCTTCAGAAGTTTTTTTTTTTTTTTTTTTTTTTAGCTACATAAATTTATTTCTTCATAATTTTTTTAATTAGATATTTTCTTTATTTACATGTCATATGATTTTTCCTTTCCCAGTTTCCCCTCCAAAAACCAACCAACCAAACAAAACCAACAAGAACAAACACCTGTTGCCTCCCCTCTCCCCATGCTTGCCACCCCACCCTCTCCCATTTATTGACCCTGGCATTCCCCTACACTGGGGCACAGAACCTTCACAGGACCAAGGGCCTCTCCTCCCATCCATACACACAACATAAATCTTTTTAAAGTCTTGATTCCATTCAATGAGATACCCAAATCTTAAAAAATAAGAATATCAAAATCTGTCAACCAGTGTTGGAGACATAGCTACAAAACCAACAGAGCTGCCAATCTAAACTAGGGAAGAGAGAAACAGACTCTTCAAAAACACTCTGTTTATTCAGGAATAGTAAAGGATTGAAATCTTGGGTGCTCATGTGCCATGGTGGACATCCTCAAAGGGTCAGAGCAAGGAAAGTTTTTTTTTTTAAAGATTTATTTATTCATTTTATGTATATGAGTACACCATTGCCCTCTTCAGACACAACAGAAGAGGGCACCAGATCCCATTACAGATGGTTGTGAGCACCTTGTGGTTGCTGGGAATTGAACTCAGGAAGAGCAGTTGGTGCTCTTAACCACTGAGCCATCTCTCCAGCACAAGGAAAGGTTTTCAAGGGCCAAATAAACCACTGGTTCAAGGGGCAGATGGAAGGAGCTAATTTTTATTCACTGGAGCTTTGGCTGTTGCTAATGGGAGGTCTGCTTAGAATTGACAGAACCAGAAAATGTTGTTTTAGGGACTATCCTCTGTGACAGTGTCTGTTACTGTCATGTATACATTTGGCAAACTAAGGAGCTCCACAAAACGTTTTTGCTTGGGTTTGGAATAAGTGACTCATTTGCTACAGACAACTTTGACACAGCAAACTTTGTGGCAAAAGCTTAGGCATTTGATATGTATCAATTCACTGAACACTCTATGGGGGCATTCTCACTGCGTCATTACTAGTGTTAGTCCCTTCTCTAGATGCTACAACAGATTCACTCAGCCAAGATGGGACTGAGTAAAGAATTTGACCACAAAGTTAACACTCTGAAATATTACAGTAAATGAACACCGAGAAATACTCCCCTAGTTGTCTAAGTCAGTCAGTTTCAACCTTTAGGTCCTGAGCGCTTTGAGGGTTGAATGACCTTTTTACAGGGGTTACCTAAAACCATAGGAAAGCACAAATATTTTCACTAAAATTCAAAACAGAAACAAAAGTACAGTTATGAAGCAGCAATGAAAATAATTTTATGTTGGGAGTCACTGTATTAAAGGGTTATAACATTAGAATGGTTGAGAATTGGGAGGGGGGAGGCAACAGGGGTTTGTTCTTGTTGTTTTTGTTTGTTTGTTTGTTTGTTGGAGGGGAAACTGGGAAAGGAGAAATTTACATGTAAATAAAGAAAATATCTAATAATAATAATAAAAAAGAATGGTTGAGAATTACCAGTCTAAATGAAGAAGACAACAAAGAAGCTTATTTACAGCTTTATCCAGAGAACACAGACAATTACAGGACTGAATGAGATGTCATGCAAACAGGAGAGATGCCTAACTTAGACTCAGTTTCCTTTGGATTCTACCCTTTAGTTCTCAATGTGATGGAACCCAGTGTGAAAGACTGGGAACATGAGACAAAGGCCTTTTCATTTCACCTTTAAAAAAAAATATCTAAACTGTATAAGGAAAAGGGTTTCTTACTTCTTTATTTGATTTTTAAGATTCTGACAGCATATATGGTTAATTTTCTAATACAACACTAGCTGGTGGGCCCAAAACCCTGGTCTTCTTGCTGTGCCTCTCCAGTGCTAGAATATGAGCATGTACCATCACACTCACCTTCAATTGCTCACTGGCTTTGTAGTATGTGATTTTTTTTTCTTTTTTCTTTCTTTCTTTCTTTCTTTTTTTTTTTTTTTTTTTTTTTTTTTTTTTTTTTTTTTTTGAAGGCAGGGTCTCTTGTAGCACAGAGTGGCCTGAACTTGTTATAGAGAAAAAAAATGACCTTGACTCTCCTGCTGTTTCTGGTAGTTTGTGTGTTGGGAACAGAACGCAGTGTTAGGTAAGCACTTTATCAACTAAGCTATAACCCCAACTCCCCAATGGTTTCTTTTGAAATCGCCTATAATGTTATTGAAAGAGTGCTCTTCAAGTTGAACTATGAGCCTTACCCTGCTCTGACTTTAGTTAGGGTGCTGAAAGAACTCTAGCATATTGTTTGGCTCGACCTTTTAAAAAGTCTATATATTAAAAAAACAAAAGTAAAAAACAAAACCCATAACTTGTTTTTAAAACCCTTTCTTCACAAGAACTCCCACAGGCAAGAATAATAAATAAGATGGATCAAAGTGAAGTTACTCTAGAGTTGCAGACCATATGGTCTCTGGTAGAAGAGTCAAACCCACTGCTCCAGAGTGAAAGCAACAGAAACAATGGACACATAAACCCATGAGTGTGGTTATGACCCAATAAAACTTTATACATAAGGAAATCTAGAATTCCTGCCACTTTCATGTTACAGAACAGAATAATTTTGATACTTTCTCTTATAATTTAGAAAAGGAAAACCATTCTTTGTACAGCAGTCCTTACAAAAATCGAGATGGAGAGAATCTGACCCAATGACCTGAATTTACTGCCTCCTCTTCCAATTATAGCCTCCACTGAGGCGAGGTATTCTTCTGGAGGGTGGGGGATAGTGACACATCTATAGATGTAATTCCTAGAGTTCCCTATTGTAGATTTCATTTTTGCGGTTTTCTACTTGTGATTGGCAGTGCAAACCATACCACTTCTGCACAAGCACCATGCTCTACTCTATATGTTCATCATGGCTTTCTAGATTGCAGCTTTATTTTTACTTTTATGCTTCAATAACTTCTGAGCCAAAGGAAAATTTAAAATTTAAACAATAACATACAATTGAAAAGACACATATTTTTTTGTTTTGTTTTTGTTTTTGTTTTCGAGACAGGGTTTCTCTGTGTAGCCCTGGCTATCCTGGAACTCACTCTGTAGACCAGGCTGGCCTCGAACTCAGAAATCTGCCTGCCTCTGCCTCCCAAGTGCTGGGATTAAAGGCGTGTGCCACCACAGTTTTTGGCATAACTGAGTGCTGGCCCACATAGACCATGCAGCATGGTTTAAAGACACAGAAGACATTCTCAGTGAAATTATTATTTTACATTAATGTTTTAAAAAGATGTATTTTTAAATTTATGTGTATATGTGTGTGCTTGCTTGAGTTTACATGTACCACCTAAGTGCAGAAACCCTCAGATACCAGAGGGCACTGATGTCATGGAAGAAAAGTTACAGATGACTGTGAGCTGCCTTGGGTGCTGGGAACCAAACCCAGGTCCTCTGCAAGAGAAATAAGTCCTTTCAACCACTGAGCCATCTTTCCAGCCCTATGTTAATCCTTCAAAAATGTTTGGTGCTAACATGCTCTTTTTATTTCTTTTAAACTGCTAAATAATCTAGATACTAGTTGATAGCTCTCAAGAAAGCACATTCTTATCAGTGGATCTCGAAATCAAGACACAACACGAGCACTGTAACCATGAACTCACCACAGCTGCAGTTATCTATGTGAGATCAAGTTGACAAGGTGGGTCAACACTGGAGACAGGCAGCACTAACTGGACCCAGTGGGTTACTAACAACAACAAAGAAGACATAAAGGGGTTTGGGAACCCAGGAAGAGGAAAGGGTGAGTTGGGGTGTATATGGTCAGGATACATTGTTTACATGTGAGAATATCAAAGAATAAAAGGTATTTTATTTAAAAAGAAAAAAAAAATCAAGATCCTGTGAATCCAAACACTATGGGGCAAGCCTGTAATCCTAGCACTTGGGAGGCGGAGGCAGGGGGAACATGGGTTCAAGGCTAGCTCTTGCTACAAAGCAAGTTTGATATTAACCTGGGCTACATGAGACCCTGTTTCTATAAAAAAACAAAAACAAAACCAAAAAACCCAAAAAAACCCAAACCCTAAATAAACAATTTACCCCCTCCTTGAATAAAAGAAGAACCTTTATAGTTTTAAAAACTGAAGAAACCAAAAATCATCTTCTGTTATATAGCTGTTTATTGACCTTTATCACATCAGAAATTATCAGTGAAAAATTAAAATATTTGTTTTACTTAAAAATAGCAATAAACTCATTAGGAGTAATAATGTAAGCAATGCATTTAAATAACAAATTCCAAGTGAAAAAAATAAGTAAGAGTAGATCGACATATTGGATAATATCCTTACTGCAACTGGAATAATGGAAGACTTATGGAATCTTGTTTTTAAAGGGTTTATTTCTTTTTATTTTATGTGTTTTGTCTGCATATATGTTTGTGCACCACATGCATCCAATGCCCATGAAGGCCAGAAAGTGGCGCTGGATCCTGCAGAAGAGGAGAGTTCTAGAGTTATGCTAGGAGTTAAACAGCTTTCTGGAAGATGAACCAGTTCTGAACCACACAGCCATCTCTCCAGTCAATGAGGGCAGCTTTTATCTGTTTTTGCATTCTATCTATTGCAATTTGTTTTGTTGGTAGTTTTTCCCCCTTCTGTTTCAAAATCTACTGAATGAAGTATAAAGAAAAGATTTAAATAGATGTGTTCACTGAAAAGCAAGAAGTATTTTAGCAGTCTTTCTTAATACTTATAGCAAAGGCAAATGGTTATGACAAAATTTGACAAGTGATAGTCAACTTGGAAAGGGTTAGCCTTAGTGAAACATGAGAACATGTTTCTTAGTGAAATGGTAAGAACAAGAGAGCTTACTGATGAGCTGAGGAAGCAAGCTCATCAAAAAGGCTGAAAACTATCAGCATGAAAACTCCATCATGGGTTAGAGTGCGTGGGGCTCAGTAAGAGCACTGGCTGCTCCTCCAGGACCACAGTTCCTTTCCCAGAACCCACACAGCAGCTTCCAAGTGTTTGTATCTATCTCTGGTTCCAGGGGATCCAACCCCCTCTCACAGATATACATGGAAGCAAAACACCAATGCACAAAAAATAAAAATAAATACATTCAAGAAAACTTTGATCATTCAACATAAAATGCATTTTCTTATGACAAGGTAGCGTTCCCTCCCTACTGTAACCATCCTAACCATATTATTTAGGTTTGGGGCCAGTAAGTCTAAGAACCAATTAAATGTACAGAAATATCTATTGGTCATGTAATGAACATTATTACACATTGATGGAATCTTTGGAAATGAAGTGTGGAGGGTGTGCAAATGGTTTGTTACAGCATAACTATTTTCCTTGGTTTAAGCAAAACAGAATTACGAATGTTTTGTTTTGTTTTTCGAAAAGAAAGCATTAGCAAGGACTTAAAGTCTAACTCTGAAGTCTTGAAGTGAATCACTGCTGCCAAAAGCAAT
The DNA here is from genome assembly GCA_019843815.1 of Montemys delectorum. NCBI lineage: Eukaryota > Metazoa > Chordata > Mammalia > Rodentia > Muridae > Montemys > Montemys delectorum. The sequence continues at coordinate 25,403 of JADRCD010227835.1, forward strand.
ACGAGAAAGCTCAGACACAGCATGTGGGAGCTCTCCTCAGGAAATCCTTGTGGTTCACTGTTCCTGTAAATCCTAGCTGACAGAAACACACACCACAGCACCAGAAAGAATTCCGCTAAGGGAGGAAAACAGATGAGAGTTTTGGGTTGTGCTAGGGTTTTTCTGGTAGTTGAAGCATAATTTTACAATAAAATTAAAAGCAGACAAGAAAGCTCCAATTTTTTGTTGAACAACAAGTTCAAGAAAATGGCTTATTTCAGGTCTTATCTTTAGGGCACATCATGGTGGCCCCTACCCCTGTGCCCCACATTCAGATATTAGGTTCTATCCAATGTCTCTGTAAAGCCTGAACCATTCATTTAATGCAGTATTGTTTGTTTTCAATAGTCTATGATAACATTCTATAAAAGTGTCAATACCGTTATTTTAAAACTAAGTTCAGTTCAGAAATGAACAGGGTGGATAAAATACTTTCCTTATTAAATTATCTCTTGTAATGTGTTTCAAACACAACAGAATAAGATAAATTTCAGGTATAGTGCTGGAGAAGAATTAGTCAAAGATGGCAGGAGGTGGCAACTCTTCTAATAAGTGGTGTAGGTACCCAGGGGGAGGAAAAATTAAAAGACAAATCTATTGGAAGATGACACAACTGAAGAGCTGTATTACAGAAGGACCAACCACACAGGCTGAAACTACCATGCCCGGGAGGAACTGACAATGGTCTTTGCCTCCTATAAAGACGTCTCTGTATCATTAGCTTTGCAGTACTGCAGACTCCCACCATCTAATGGGATGCCATATCCAAGAGCCTCCCAAGGGCAGAAACGGGGAGTAAACCCTATTTATGGAACCATGTGTCTCCATGGAGACAGCCTCACACTGGAAGTGTGACCCTATTTCAGTCTTCTGAGGGCTTGGATTACAGGTGTCCACTATCAGGGGCAGCAAGAAGGTGAGTTTCTTTACAGAGCCATGTCATGCCCTTACTTTAACTTTGAAACTTGAGGCTTGCAAGAATTCTGGCTGAACTAAAGGATTAGTAGATTATTTCTCCTTGAATTTCATATAATTCAAGTGAATTTTGGTTATTAGAAGACACTTGTTAGAGTATCAAGGTAAGAAATGTGTATCTGACAAATGGAACCATAGAAATTTGGAAAGGCCGGTGTCTAAATAAAACCCTGCCTCCTTCAGAAATGCCTCCTTCCTGGGTGACTTCCTTTATACTGATATGAAAAACACCACCAGTGTCCATGGTCTCAGCTCTCTATAGCTATAGATTTCACTCCTGTGGATTTAAACAACCACGGGGAGGTGATACTTAGAAGATAAACTGGAATCTGTTTGCACAATTGTTACTTTTTTTTTGTCATCACTCTGTAGACAAGTATACAACACTTAAACATTATGTGCTAAGTGCCTAGGCAAGGTATGAAGTCACTGGAGGATGTGTACAGAGTGCATGCAAACACCATCTCCTTTTGTATAAGGGACTTGACTATCAACACTTTGCTATGTATGGGAAGGATCAAGGCTTCATGGGACCAATCCTGCACAACTGTGCTGATTGGTCACGGCTTACTAAAACATTTTCCACCTGTTACCATTTTCACCTCATCAGGTTTATGTGATATTAGGTAGATAGATATAGAAAAGAGTTAAATAAATAAAATATTTTTTGATAATTGTAAATTTATTTTAAATAAAGTTTTTAGCAGACATATAATTTTACCATTTAAAAAACTTTTAAGCAAGTTTGTATATTATTGGGATAGAAGTGCTTGCTTATCATATAGAATTAAATCATGATGACTATTTGATACTGCAGGACACATACAGCATCTTCAACATTTTTCAGAGTTGACTAGTATTTTGATTTTACAATCATCAATGCTGAGAATGCTGCTCTACATAAATATGTATGTGTATATGTAAATATGTAGTACAAAGTGGCAGAAGTATGTATTGCACGCCATGTCAGGAAAATTCTGTAATTCTGTCCTACTATCAAGTCTAATTGATTTAACATTTCTTTAAAAAAGTTAAACTCTACTCAGCAATTCAAATAGCATTTTTAAAAATCAAACATTCCGACAATACAATCCAAAAGTATACTGAAACTTTCATGCTCAGAAATGATTATAAGAGAATATTTAGATTTTTTTCATAATTAAACCATTACATTTATACAGGAATAGAAATCTTGCAAAACAAACAAACAAACAAACAAACCACTGCAATTCATAACACACAGCAACAAAAAGCTGAGTGGAGGCACTTCCGCCAGTGCTGTCCCTGTGTGGGATGGTGGCACGTGCAGTGCACAGTGCGCATGCTCAGTGTTCAGAAACAAGGCTGTGGTGAAGCTGCATGATACTGTGTGGGCAAACACTGACAGAAACACCTTGGGTTCATTATGGATTTGACTTTTAGTAAAGTTTTGGTGATTAAGCATTCAGAAACATTTACTGTTGTCAAAAGTTTTATGATGCTCCCTGAATTACAACTCACCATTTATGATCCATGTTACGAGCCCACAGGTTATGGCATTAGAGGTCACTGCGTTAGGTGACTGGCCAGTTGCTCTGTCTTACAGCTAAGTAACAGTCTACTGTTACAGGACCCAGCTTACCTCAGGTATCCTATAGCTCTGTCTTGCTCATGACTGGCTGCTGATGACATTCCAGTAGGAAGATCAGCTGCCATCTATGCATTCAGCACTAGCCAAATGTTTCTTAAAACTTACTGTACATCGGATGCTATAGTGACTTTGGTAGCTTTCTACTGTTAACTTCCTTCTGTGGATAAATAGCAAAAAGGTAACTTAATCTATAAAAAGAAACCAAGCTCATATGCTTCTCCTTATATATTTGTTTTACTGCTTTGCTATTTTCAAATTAAAATTTTAACCAAAAGACATAAAATGAGAAATAACTGTTGAGTCAACCCTTAGCACTTAGCCTTTGCCTTTCAAAAGGAAATAGATGGGGGCTGGAGAGATGGCTCAGCGGGTAAGAGCATTGACTGCTTTACCGAAGGTCCTGAGTTCAAATCCCAGCAACCACATGGTGGCTCACAACCATCTGTAATGAGATCTGACACCCTCTTCTGGTGTGTCTGAAGACAGCTACACTGTACTTACATATAACAATAAATAAATAAATCTTTCAAAAGGAAATAGACGTTCTTTAGCTTGGGAAGCTGTCTCTCAAAATGTAGTATATTTTAATGTATGTGTGAATGGCTTTTGAAATGTTTATACAAAAGGGAATGTACTTCATTTTTCTGCACCTGGTTTTCTTCACTTACTACACTGTGGAGATCTTTCTATATCAGAAATAATATTCTACTTATTCCTTCTAGGTGTTCTCATAGCACTTCATTCCTGTGTAATCATCTGGCCAGCCTCCTACTGTTGGGTGAAAATAAATTAATGAATGTTTAAAATCAAGGTAAAACTTGGTAGTTTTTACATGCCTGTAATCCCAACACTTGGGAGGTGAAAGTGCGAAGTTATGGCTGAAGGTGACTGACAACAGAGAAACAGGGATGGTACCTACATTTCTGGTTTCAACAATTCCGTGTTGAACAATGGTGATGTTTACTGAAACATAAAATGGTGGCAAAGCAGCAGTTAGAGGAGAAAACAACAAGTTAGAAGTAACCTGGAGCCCACACATAATATGAGTGCACTACCAGTCTTCAAGAGACATAAGGGGAAGGCTCTAGATTTCAGGGCCAGGATAGGCTCCACAGGGAGATCCTAACTAGAAAACTCAAGGGCTAGGGAGGAGGTGGGGAGGAGCCGGAGTGATGGATAGCCAATGTGAATCACACAGCCTTAAATACCAGCCATTGGGAGAGTTAGCCTACTGAATGTATAGATTCCATTGTTTATATAGAAAACAAATATAGTGGCAGAACTATATCAGACACAGGTATAGACAACAGGCTGGAGTGATGTCTCAGTGGTTAAAGGCACTTGTTTCTCTAGCAGAGGACCTGGGTTTGGTTTGAAAGCACCTACATGGTAGCTTACAAGCCACCTTCTGATTTCAATGGGCACCAGACATGCACATAGAGCATAGACATACATGCAGGGAAAACATTCATAAATGTAAAACCAAATAAATAAACCTAAACAACAAAAAAGAAGTCTAGCAATATATATCACTGGCAAGGGTGTGGGAAACAGGCGCCTTTATACACTTTAAGTATAAGAAGGAAAGTATAAACATGTATATCCACTGACCTACCACTTCCAATACTAGGTATCAAGCCTTGATATTCCTTTATTATTTGAGTTAATACATATAATGTTATATTTCATATATATGTGTATGTAATATATTATATATACATAAGTACATATGTATATATAATACATTCATGTAATTCTTGAAAACAATGTACCCAGCATAAGCCCTACTGATAAAAAAGGTATCGGTATCCAATTATTACTTTAGCAAATGTGCTGTTTTAAACTAAAACTAACTAAAACTAATGATTTAATGTATTACATATGTCGTTATTTAAAGTATCAATACTATATTTAAGCTATGTTGTTGGATCTAGCAAAATGCTAACTACTGTCAGATGTTACTAGGGCTTGTCAGTCTACATTAAACACAAAATTAACAGGAAAGCCATCACACTGGCGACTACTACTGTGGAGTGAGGAATAAAATACTGGCATAGAGACCTGAAGCTGCAAGATTTGCGAAGGACCTCTGGTATGCAGACTTCCCACCTACATGAATCTATACTCATCCTGGTTCAAAGGCCCACAGATGATTTCCAATCCCATTTCAGAAGTCACCAAATTACTAATTTTTCTTTTCACATGTGTATTAACTTATATGTGGTCCAAAGTCAGTCAGTCATATATTTTTAGAAGTTTATACCATGCCAACAGTACTTAGACAAGAGTCTGATTTTAAAAATGAAAATTTTAAGGAAAAGGCATTGACAGTTAAGATTTGATGAGTGACTGTCTATAAATCACTATTTCTTGTTTTAAAACATTAAAAAAAGACTTTTCTCTTTGAATGTAACTGGTCACACAGATGTAAAGTCAGGGCATAGCAGAACAGGACTGTAGTTCTCAGATAGTCAATAGGCTGAAGTGGGAGGTCACTCAAGCCCAGGCTTTGACACCAGCCAAGGTAACAGGATGAGGACCGTTCTTAAAAAGCAGACAAGCCATAGGTCTAAATATGACATCACAAAACTGATATTCTGGGGGGGGGGGGGGGGGGTTGTTAACAATGAAAAAGGTAAATGGCTTCATTTGATATGACTTCCAAATTTCTGCCAGGCTAACTTCAGAATACATAGAATGTGCTATGGGGACTGCCACTATCACACCAAGCCTACCACTATCAAATCATGCAATCTAGATTAAATTTAAGTCAAAACTCAAATCAAAATCAACAAGCTATACAATGAAAAATAAGTTTCTTTTCCTATAGAAACCAGTATTTATTTGTTTGTCTTTAACCCAGTAAATGTCTGTAAAGTATAATCTAAAATGAACTACACACTGCCTTTCAACTCTTAAAGTACTGGGAAATATCATAGGCTAGTATTCTGCAAGATTACAAATTTAAAACAATAGGAAATATTTGTTGGAGCTTACATATTTTAGCATAACTTCTAAAATATCACTTATCCCAAATGCCCCAAATCAAAGCACTTAATTACTCTTAATCAACAGAGACAAAACCTAATGGCAAAATTTAAAAATATTAAAAGGGCACATAAAATATAATCCAACTAAACTACTCACAGACAGCATAGTTTTAAGCTCTCCAGTTTCCTCGCTGAAAAAATTACTGCTTCTTGTCCATATTCTTTCTGCTGCAGACTGCTTTCTATGATTCCCACTTGTTTCTCCAGAGCTACAGTACAAAATGGCCACTGGACTGGAGGGCGTGTCTGTCATTACTAAGCAGTTTTCTATCAGAAGCTGTGCTTTGAAAAAAAAACCTGAACATCATTTTAGTGCTCTTACTCAGCATCATTGACCGTGGGGCTTGAAAATGCCTTTAAACGATGTTAACTAACACTAGTATACGGTTCAAGTTCATTTATACACCAGTAGAGCAGGCAAGACACAGATTCATACACCTTGGCTGCTGGCTTCTAAACATTTTCACTGAAACGAGTATCATCCAATTAATGTTACTCAAGGTACTATGGGTAGAAAGTTTTTAAAGGAGTAATTTTCATCCTTTTGTGCATAATAAAAATGTTCTTATGACAATCCTATCTAAATCAAAAACAAAATAAAAAGAAGAAAGCTGACCTTTTGTAGTTTATAGCTTAACGGACTGAAAGCTTAACAATCAACAGAGAGTTGTTCTTTTTTTGGGGGAGGGTTGTTTGTTTTCTGTTTTTTGGTTTTTGGTTTTTCGAGACAGGGTTTCTCTGTGTAGCCCTGGCTGTCCTGGAACTCACTCTGTAGACCAGGCTGGCCTCGAACTCAGAGATCCACCTGCCTCTGCCTCCCAAGTGCTGGGATTAAAGGCGTGCGCCACCACCTCCCGGCAGAGAGTTGTTCTTAACCAAGAGGAGCGATGCTAGCCAAGGTGGGTTGCTGAGTCTCCCCTGGCCTTGACAATATCAAGTTTTTGTAGCTTTAGAAATCTGCCTGATTGGTGCTATGTGCTTGGATAGGCACTTATAACTATCATTTTCAGTTGATCTTTCTTTTAAAAAGGCCAAAATGTCACCATATTAAATCTAACATGTGAGAAGAGCATGCCAACATCATTAAATGAAGTTTGGATGTTAAGAAATCATATCACCTTTACACTCTTTCTTTGCCTACTCCAAATGTGAAAAACTAACACAAATACATAAACAATAACAAAAAACACAGAAGACATTCTCTGTATTCTTTTATTTATCAATTTTTTTGGAGGAGTGGTAGCTGGTGGGCATGTGAGTGTCATGGTATCTATGTGGTGGTCAGAAGACAACCTTCGGGAGTCCATTTCAACTTCTATCATGTGGAATCACTCAGTGTCTTCCTGATGAGTCATCTTGCCACCCCTCCCTGAGATTTTTAAGCCCACTCTGTGGTTCTTAAAGAGAGGAGTGAAATTTTTCTCTCAAAGATGACAATTCCTTTTTAGAAAGCTAGAGACAATAGGAACAGAGGTGCATGCCTACAATCTCAGCACTTTGCTACTTTCAGCGACTGAAAGTAACAATTGACAGAGGTTCTTTTTTTTTTAATTAGATATTTTCTTTATTTACATGTCATATGATTTCTCCTTTCCCAGTTTCCCCTCCAAAAAACAAACAAACAAACAAAAACAACAAGAACCCCTGTTGCCTCCCCCCTCCCCATGCTTGCCACCCCACCTTCTCCCACTTATTGGCCCTGGCGTTCCCCTACACTGGGGCACAGAACCTTCACAGGGCCAAGGGCCTCTCCTCCCACTGATGATCAACTTTGCAATCCTCTACTATACACATGCTGCCAGAACATTCAGTCCCACCATGTATAGTCCTTGGTTGGTGGTTGAGTTCCTGGGAGCTCTGAGGGGTACTAGTTAGTTCATATTGTTGTTCGTCCTAAGGGGCTGCAAACCCTTCAGCCCCTTTGGTCCTTTCTCTAATTCCTTCATTGGGGACCCTGTACTCAGTTCAATGGATGGCTGTGAGCCTCTA
>JADRCD010227836.1:0-44870 GCA_019843815.1 Montemys delectorum
TGTGTGTGTGTGTGTGTGTGTGTGTGTGTGTGTGTGTGTGTGTGTTTCTGGAGTGGTTTATTACCGAGCTACATCTACAGTTCAGAAAAAAAATTTCCTGTTTTATTAATCATTTTATTTACTTACATTCCAAATATTGCCCCCTCCCTGTCCTCCATCTCAGAGTTCTTTCCCTTGCTCCTCTCCTTTGCTTCTGAGAGGGCAGCCCCACCCCCTGGTATCCTTGTACCCTGGGATATCAAGTTTCTACAGGATTAGGCACATAGTCTCCGAATGAGTTCAGATAAGGCAGTCCTCTGCCACATATGTGCTGTATGTAGCCTTTGACCAACCTGTGTATGCTCTTTGGTTGGTGGCTCAGTCTCTGGGAGTTCCTAGGGGTTCAGGTTAGTTGATATTGTTTTTCTCCCTGTGGGATTGCAATCCCCTTCAGCTCCTTCAATTCTTTCCCTAACTCTTCCATAGCAGTCCCCAACTTCAATCCAATGGTTGGCTGTAAGTATCTGTATCAGTCTTAGTCAGCTGCTGGCAGAGCCTTTCAGAGGACAGCCATACTTAGGCTCCTGACTGCAAGCACAACATGGCATCAGTAATAGTGTCAGGTTTTAGTGTCTTCCCATGAGATGGACCTCAAGTTGGGCTGGTCACAGGATGTCCTTTCCTTCAGTATCTGCTCCATTTTTGTTCCTGTATTTTCTTTAGGCAGGAGCAATTCTGGGTCAGGAATTTTGAAAATGGGTGGGTGGCCCCATCTCTCAACTAGGGGTCATGAATATCTATTGTAGGTGGTCTCTTCAGGTTCTATCTCCTCATTGTTGGGCATTTCAGCTAAGGCCATCCCCAGTGAGTCCTGGGATCTTCTCACATCCCAGGTCTCTGGGACTTTCTACAGGTTCCTCCCATCCCCTCTCCCCACAGCTGCATATTTCCATTCATTCTCCTGGCCTCTTGGCCTTTTCTCCTGTGTCCCCCCATATCTGATCCTGCCCCTTCCCCTATCCAATCTTCCACCCAGATCCCCCCTACCTCCTGTGATTATTTGATTGTCTCCTCTATGTTAGATTGAAGCATCCACACTTGGGCCTTACTTCTTGTTAAACTTCATATGTTCTATGAATTGGATCATGAGTATTCAGTACATTTTGGCTAATATCCACTTATCATTGAGTACATACTATACATGTCCTTTTCAGTCTGGGTTACCTTGCCCAGGATGATATTTTCTAGTTCCATTCATTTGCCTGCAAAATTCTTGATGTCCTCCTTTTAAATAAATGAGTAGTATTCCATTGTGTAAATGAACCATATTTTCTGTATCCATTCTTCAGTTGAGGGGCATCTGGGTCATTTCCAGGTTCTGGATATTATGAATAAGTCTGATATGAACATAGTGGAGCACATATCAAAAGGATATGTGCTCCACTATGATAGAGCATCTTTGGGTATATGCCCAGGAGTGGTATTAGCTAGGTCTTCAGGTACACCTATCTCCAGTTTTCTGAGTAACTACTAGATAGATTTCTAGAGTGGTTGTGCCAGTTTGCTATCCCACCAGTAATGGAGGAGTGTTCCTCTTTCTCCACATCCTCGCCAGCATGTGCTTGAGTTTTAGATCTTAACTATCCAGATTGGTGTGTGGTGGAATCTGAAGGTCATTTTAATTTGCATTTTCCTGATGTCTAAGGATGTTGAACATTTTTTAAGTGCTTCTCAGCCATCCAAGACTCCTCTGTTGAGAATTCTCTGTCTAGCTCTGTATATTATTTTTTTTTAAAAAAATTGATTTTTGTGGTTTTTGGGAACCTAATCTCTTCAGTTCTTTATATATTTTGAATATTAGCCCTCTATCAGATGTAGGATTAGTGAAGATCTTTTCCCAATCTGTAGGTTGCCATTTTGTCCTATTGACAGTGTCCTTTGCCTTACAGAAGCTTTTTAACTTCATGAGGTCAAATTTTTGAATTGTTGATCTAAGAGCCTGAGCTGTTGATGTTCTGTTCAAGAAAATTTCCCCTGTACCAATGCACTCAAAGCTATTTACCACTTTTTTGTTATTAGATACAGTGTGTCTGATTTTATGTTAAAGTCTTTGATCTATTTGGACTTGAGTTTTATGCAGGATGATAGATAGGAATCTATTTGCAGTCTTTTACACGCCGACCACCAGTTAGACAAGTACCATTAGTTGAAGATGTGTTTTTTTATTCCACTCTATGGTTTGGCTTCTTTGTCAAAGATCTAGTGTCCATAGGTGTATGGGCTTAATTTTGGGTCTGCAGTTCTTTTCTTTTATTAGATATTTTCTTTATTTACATTTCAATGATATCTCCTCTCCCAGTTTACCCTCCAAAAAAATAAAAAAAACCAAAAAAAAACCCAAAAACCAAAAAAACCCTGTTCCCTCCCCCCTCCCACTGTTCGCCAATCCACCCTCTCCTGCATACTGGCCCTGGCAATCAAACCTTCAAAGGGCCAAGTGCCTCTCCTTCCATTGATGACCAGCTTGGGCATCCCCTGCTATACACATGCTGCTGGAGCCATTAGTCCCAACATGTGTACTCTTTGGTTGGTGGTTTAGTCCCTGGGAGCTCTGAGGGTACTAGTTAGTTCATATTGTTGTTCGACATAAGGGGCTGCAAACCCTTCAGCTCCTTAGGTCCTTTCTCTAGCTCCTTAATTGGAGACCATGTGCTCAGTCCAATGGATGGCTGTGAGCCTCTACTTCTGTATTAGTCAAGTACTGTCAGAGCCTCTCAGGAGACAGCTATGTCAGGCTCCTGTCACCAGCACTTGCAGGCATCCACAATAGTGTCTGGGTTTGATGACTGAATAAGGGAAGGATTCCCGGGTGGAGCAGTCTCTGGATTGTCTTTCCTTCAGTCTCTGCTCCATAGTTTGTCTCTGCAACTCCTTCCATGGGTATTTTGTTCCCACTTCTAAGAAGGAATGAAGTATCCACACTTTGGTGATCTTTCTTCTTGAGTTTCTTGTGGTTTGTAGATTGTATTTTGGGTATTCTGAGCTTATGAGTTAATATCTACTTATCAGAGAGTGCATACCATGTGTGATCTTTTGGGATTGGGTTACCTCACTCAGGATGATATTCTCCAGATCCATCCATTTCCCTAAGAATTTCATAAATTCATTGTTTTTAATAGCTGAGTAGTACTCCATTGTGTAGATGTACCACAGTTTCTGTATCCATTCCTCTGTTGAGAGAGATCTGGGTTGTTTCCAGTTTCTGGCTATTATAAATAAGGCTGCTATGAACATAATGGAGTGTGTATCCTTATTACATGATGGAGCATCTTCTGAGTATATGCCCAGGAGTGGTATAGCTGGGTCCTCTGTTTCTATTTGGTTGATTACAGCCCTGAGTTTGATTATTTCCTGTATTTGATTCCTTTTGGGTGAATTTGCTTCTTTTTGTTCTAGCGCTTTCAGGTGTGCTGTCAAATTACTGGTGTATGTGCTCTCCAGTTTCTTTTTGGAGGCACTTAAAGCTATGAGTCTTCCTCTTAAGACTGCTTTTATTGTGTCCCATAAGTTTGGGTATGTTGTGGCTTCATTTTCATTAAATCTATAAAGTCTTTAATTTTTCTTCATTTCTTTCTTGACCATGTTATCATTGAGTAGAGTGTTGTTAAGCTTCCACGTGTAGGTGGGCTTTCTATTGTTTATGTTGTTATTGAGGAGCAGCCTTAGTCCATGAGGATCTGATAGGATGCAAGGAATTATTTCAATCTTCTTGTATCTGTTGATGCCTGATTTGTGACTGATTATATGGTCAATTTTGGAGAAGGTACCATTAGGTGCTGTGAAGAACGTATATCTTTTTGTTTTAGGATAAAAAAGATCTATAGATATCTGTTAAGTCAATCTGTTTCATAACTTCTGTTAGTCTCACTGTGTCTTTGTTTAGTTTCTGTTTCCATGGTCTGCTATTTCAGAGAGTGGGGTGTTGCAATCTCCCACTATTATTGTGTGTGGTGCAATGTGCCCTTTTTTGGAGTGTTAGTAAAGTTTCTTTTATGAATGTAAATGCCCTTGCATTTGGAGCATAGAGGTTCAGAATTGAGAGTTCATCTTGGTAGATCATACCTTTGATGAGTATGAAGTTTCCCTCCTTATCTTTTTTGATTCCTTTAGAGTGAAAGTCAATTTTATTCGATATTAGAATGGCTACTCCAGCTTTTTTCTTGGGATCATTGGCTTGAAAAATTGTTTTCCATCCTTTTATTCTGAAGTAGTGTCTGTCTTTTGTCACTGAGGTGGGTTTCCTGTATGCAACAAAATGTTGGGTCCTGTTTACATACCCAATCTGATAGTCTATGTCTTTTTATTAGGGATTTGAGTCCATTGATATTAATAGATATTAAGGAAAAATAATTGTTACTTCTTTTTATTTTTGTTGTTAAATTTGGAATTCCGTTCATGTGGCTATCTTCTTTTAGTTTTGTTGGAAGATTAGTTTTTTGCTTTTTATAAGATGTAGTTTCCCTCCTTGTGTTGGAGTTTTCCCATTTATTACCCTTTGAAGGGCTAGATTTGTGGAAATATATTGTGTAAATTTGGTTTTGTCATGGAATACTTTGGTTTCTCCATCTATGGTAATTGAGAATTTTGCTGGTTGTAGTAGCTTGGGCTGGCTTTGTGTTCTCTTAGGGTCTGTATGACATCAACCCAGGATCTTCTAGCTTTCATAGTCTCTGGTGAGAAGTCTGGTGTAATTCTGATAGGCCTGCCTTTATATGTTACTTGACCTTTCTTTCTCAATGCTTTTAATATCTTTTCTTTGTTTTGTGCATTTTGTGTTTTCACTATTATGTGATTGGAGGAATTTCTTTTCTGGTCCAGTCTATTTGGAGTTCTATAGGCTTCTTGTATATTCATGGGCATCTCTTTCTTCAGGTTAGGGAAGTTTTTTTCTATAATTTTGTTGAAGATATTTACTGGCCCTCTAAGTTGGAGGTCTTCACTCTTTTCTATACCTATTATCCTTAAGTTTGGTCTTCTCATTGTGTCCTGGATTTCCTGGATGTTTTGGGTTAGGAACTTTTTGCATTTTGTGTTTTCTTTGACTGTTGTGTCAGTGTTTTCCATGGTATCTTCTGCCCCTGAGATTCTTTCTTCTGTCTCTTGTATTCTGTTGGTGAAACTTACATCTACGGTTCCTGACTTCTTTCCTAGGATTTCTATCTCCAGAGTTGTCTCTCTTTGTGATTTCTTAACTGTTTCTACTTCCATTTTTGGATCCTAGATGGTTTTGTTCAATTCCTTCACCTATTTGCTTGTGCTTTCCTGTAATTCTTTAAGGGATTTTTGTGTTTTCTCTTTAAGGGCTTCTACTTGTTTACTCATGTTCTCCTGTAATTCTTTAAGGGATTTTTGTGTTTCCTCTTTAAGGGCTTGTACCTCTTTACATGTGTTCTCCTGTATTTCTTTAAGGGAGTTATTCATGTCCTTCTAAAATTCCACTATCACCATCATGAGATATGATTTTTGATCCAAATCTTTCTGGTGTTTTGGGATATCCAGGAACTGCTGTGGTGGGAGTTCTTGGTTCTGATGATGGCCTTTCGATATCTGTTGATCTCGGGTGTTAGATGTTCTTGCTGTCTCTGGCTGGAGGCTGTTCCTCCTATGGGTCTGTAAGCCTGTGTCAGCACTTCTGGGAGATCAGCTCTCTCCTGGTAAGACTCGTGCACAGAGGGCTGTGGATCAGCTGTCCCTCCTGGGGTTCATATAGATGAAGGAAGGACCCTGTCCCAGCTGCTTCTGTGGCCTGTGCCTCCTGGCTGGTCCTGCCTTAGAAAGCCACCAGACAGAAAATGGAGATCTTGCCTCTGTCCCGGGGCCAGAGCACTCCCTGTTGACAAACTCTCAGGAATGGTGGATAGAATGGTGGATGGAGGAACATCTGTCCCTCCTGGGTGTAGATGGAGGCAGGAAGGACCCTATCCCAGCTGCTCTGCCTCTTCTGCAGCCTGTGCTTCCTGGCTGATCCCATCTTAGAAAGTCACAGAGAAAATGGAGATCTCACCTGAGTCCTGGGGCCAGAGCACTACCAGGAGACTAGCTCTCCCCTGGTAGGAAAGGTGCACAGAGGGTGTGGAACAGGCCCATCTCCTGGGTGTAAATGGAGGGAGTAATGACCTCTGCAGCTTCTATGGCCTGTCAGACATTAATTCTTAATGATTGACTTTTTGGTTCATTGCATAACTTACACAGAGTTGATTTTGGTATTAATGATCGATATGTAACCAAGTTTATTTTGAATAATTAAGCATAGGTTCTGCATTCTTTTTTAAATTAATATGACTTATCTTTTTTTAAAGATTTATTTTATTTATTTTATGTGTATGAGTACACTGTGGCCGTGAGCCATTATGTGTGTGACTGCTGGGAATTGAACGCTGGACCTCTGCCAGCCCCTGGTCGCTTCAACCCCACTCCCTCCAGAGTAATTCACTGTAGCTGTCTTCAGACGCACTAGAAGAGGGTGTCAGACCTCATTACAGGTGGTTGTGAGCCACCATGTGGTTGCTGGGATCCGAACTCAGGACCTTTGGAAGAGCAGTCAGTGCTCTTACCCGCTGAGCCATCTCGCCAGCCCAGATTATGCATTATTTAACAAATGATTAGGATGCCTCTTTTTTCATATAGTGGAGACACACCTAGATACACACGTGTGTGCACATGGACACACACATACAGCACAATTCTGTTCTGGGAATCCACTCTTTCTATTTTTGATTATTTTTGTAGAAAGATCAGTAAGTTTAATAGACATCAATTTTCATTCCTTTCATTATTCTCTTCTATTTTAATTCCCATGCACGGGCTAATTTTCTAGATTAACTTCAGAGTTTCTCTGTCGATTTATAAAATAGCATTGTTAATTTGAGGTTGCATATGGATTAATTTGGAAAAAAAGGCACTTTTGTGTCAAGCCTTTTCATTCATAATCATGGATCATGTATTCTTTTATTTACATTTAAAATATTGTCATTAGAAAATTTGTACTAGGTGGTTGGAGAGACCTCTCTTTGGGCAAGAGTGCTTTCTGCTCTTCAGGAGTGGAGTTGAGTTCTTGGCTTCACTCATGTCAGGGCGCTCACAAAGACCTGTAATTCCAGCTCCAGTGGATTTGACAACTTTTTATGGCTTCTGAGAGTACCCACCCTCCACATGAGCACATATACCCTTACACTTACACAAAAGTAATAAAAATAAATGTCAGGGTGTTCTCTTTTTAAAAATTATTAAATAAGTAAAATAAATAAATTTTATTTATTTTATTTATTTATTTTAAACTCCAGATTTTATTCTCCTCCCAATTCACCCTCTGACTGTTCCACATCCCATACCTCTTCCCCATCCCCTGTCTCCACAAGGATGTCCCCACCCCCTATACCCCACCCCATCATACCTCTAAACTCCCTGGGGCCTCCAGTCTCTGGAGGGTTAGGTGCATATCCTCTGACAGAACCCAGACCTAGCAGTCCTCTGCTGTATATGTGTTGGGGGCCTCATAACAGCTGATGTATATTGCCTCGCTGGTGGTCTAGTGTCTGAGAGATCTCATTTTGAGATCTTTTAAAAACAAATATGAGTATTTCTCTGTATTATGTATTTAAATAAATACACTTTCTGGCCTCTGAGAGCACACCCACACAAATGAGCACATACACACACACATAAGTAACACATAAGTACTAAAAATATAAATCTTCAGGATGTTCTTATAATCATTAATATTTTGAGATCTTTAAAAAACAAATGTGATTATTTTTCTTTGTTATTTATTTAAACATATACTTTTTTGGCATATGATTATTTGTTGAGTTAATCCTTATATTTTTACTTTGTTATTTCTTTTTGTATACATTAACTTTAATAAACTTGTGATGTTACTATTTTATATTTACTTATTTTTTGAGATAGAGTCTCATATAACCCAAGCTGGCCTCAAACTGACTTCATCCCAGGATGACTTGAAACTCCTCCTGAGTGTTGGGATTGCAGGATTGTGTTACCATGCCCAACTGAGTTTGTGCTTACTTTAAAATCTGTTTTTTTCTTTTGTATTGTATCAAGTAAACAATGACTGCTGCTTAAAAGTACTTCATATTTTTTAATATTGCCCATTGAAGTTTTGTTTTATCTTCTATATCATCCTTTTTAGGAAAGTATCATTAATTTCTACAATTTCTCCTTGGTACTGCTTCTAAAACATTTCTTTTATAGACAGAACAAAATGTTGCATAAACACAGAATTTTTCCTCTTTCTAAATATTTATATCCCTTAATTTTCGTTTTCTGTGCCAATGAAATGGTTACAAGTTCATGGATAGATTATCAGTGTAAAACAATGGTATTAAGGAGCACATGCAAATCATGTTTTTAATTTATGTTAATGGAAATTAAGTTTGGACTTACATTAAATACAATATTTTTTTAATTTTTGCCTTTGATAGTTTAAACCTTTTATCAGACATTGTAAAATAATCCTTATGTTTATTGTTACTGGGAAACTGGATAAGGAGTATTATTAGAAGTCCCATCATCTATCGCTCATTGTTCAGTCTATTCTTCAGCCTTATTTCTCTCTTGCTTTTTGATCACAGATCCCAGTCTCTACCTAAGTGAAGAGGTCAGAGATAGGAAGTATTGATGATGATAAATCTTAAAAAGAAAAGAAAACCAGTTGTGGAAGCCAGAGATGAGGTCTGTAGTCAGAGACTAGGATTGAACTACAGGATAGGGGGACTCTGTTGCCTCACTTCTCAGAGAACAGGACTGAACTAAAAGGCAGGGACCCTGTCCTTTCCCCTCTGAACTTGCAGGCCCTTCCCTGGCTTCCTTACTCCTTCAGGAGGGTGTGAAGAGGCTCCTGTTAGGACCCTACAGTAGCTCCTGCTTTCCATGCTATAGTACCCGTGTTCAGCCTACCATCCCGAACGAACGCAGCCCTTCTCTTATTCCTCACACCTGGAGTCTGGGGGTTTAGCATAACTCCCCAGGTTGCCTCTTTCTGAGGTGATGATTCTTGGGCCCTCCTTACTCTAATCTCAAGAGTCCAATACTACACGTGCTACCTTGGGAATATGACTCAAGAGCTTTTTGGCAAGTAGCCCTGGTCTTAGGAGCAGCCAAACAGACTATTACTCTAACATTTCAGGTTCTTAGGCATTAACTCACTCCAGTCTCATCAGTCACCCCACTAATTATAGAAAGGTTTTAAATGCTATATTAACCAATATCTCTTCTAAAGGCTACAGTCTGTTTTACTTCCTCTTATTTGAGCTCTGCAGAGTTTTAAATTTTACAGTCATTTCTTTTGTCATAAAGCCAAGTATTATACTTGCCAAGGACTTCAAAATGCCTATGACTATCTCCTCTTTTCTGATAAGTTTTGAATGTTAATTTAGAATACAGAGCAATGAGATTACATTCCTTGACAGAAGCACCAACTTGTTTTAGTAAAGGCTGTTCTTTGTGATAGTTTTCACCAACCAATCTATTTTGAAAAGAAATGAATTTACTCTGTAGTAGTTGGTGATGGGGTGCTGGTCAGATGTCAGAGTGTTTAAGAGCACTGATTAATTCTCTTCTAGTGGACTTGGGTTCGATTCCTAGTGGTCACATGGTAGCCCACCACCATCTGTAACTCCAGTTCTAGGTGATCTGAGGCCCTCCACATGTACCAGACACACACATAAGTGGTACACAGACATACATGCAGGCCAAACTTTTATGTTCCCCAAAAATAGATCTTTATAAATGTACTCAATATCTTTATAGCATTAGTAGAATTAAATGACAAGAGTGTAATGGGATGGAATTATGCATATGCTTGGGTCAAAGGTGATGAACTGCTGATTTTGTCTGAAATGGGCTTTATTTATTTATTTTTTTGAGACAGTGTTTCTTTGTGTAGCCCTGGCTGTCCTGGAACTCACTCTGTAGACTAGGCTGGCCTCGAACTCAGAAATCCAGAAATCTTCCTGCCTCTGCCTCCCAAGTGCTGGGGTTAAAGGCATGTGCCACCACTGCCTGGCTGAAATGAACTTTAACTGACAGAATAATAAAATGAACCCCAATCAGTCAGGCTCTATTATAAAATGTGTATGACCTTGAAGAGGAGGGTCTTGTTGATGCTCATTACAATCCCAGCACTTGGGAGGCAGAGGCAGGTGGATTTCTGAGTTCGAGGCCAGCCTGGTCTACAGAGTGAGTTCCAGGACAGCCCTGGCTACACAGAGAAACCCTGACTCGGAAAAAAAAATACTTCTAAATTCAGAGGTACACTGGAATCAACAGGTTAATGCTCTAGCCTACTTCCTGGAGGAGTCTTCTAAGGTTTCTTAGATGAATAGTCAGGAAGCTGGTGTAGTGAGGCTGGATGGGAAGTAAGATGTAATCCTTGGCTGCTTCTTAAATTCAAAGTTGATGTGATGATTAGCTGTTACAATGAGAGATGTAAGGCTAGTGTAGCCTTCTGTTCAGACTATAGCAAAGCTAGCTAGTGGGTTATAGGGTACCCCAGCAGGTACTGATGTTTCCTGTTTGAGATAGGTACATATTCTGGATTTAAATTTGTATTTATGCCAATGAAAAATATTCAAATATCAACAAAGGCATAGAACAGAAGTGTGTTTGTGTATGTGTGTGTTTGTATGTGTGTTTCTGGAGTGTTCTATTACTGAGCTAAATCTCCAGCCGTGAAACTTTTAAATTTAGATCCATTGTTTAAAAATCCTCATGCCAAAGGACTTATTTTATTACTATAGAAGCAATAGGAAAAGTAGTTAGCTATTTTCTGGAGTGATGTATCCCAGTTACCAAACAGAAAGAGAATGTATTGATTGAATGGAGGCAAGTGGACTATATGCTGTGTGCCCATAATAGTTTCTTCTGTATCTGTTAGTGATTCCACATCAGATAGTAAAGTTTAATGGCAAGAACACAAATTTAAATGTTGCAATTACATGATCATAATGCCATTGTTTTACATTGATGTCATAACCTTGAATTCTATTAGCAATCAGCTTACTGCATCTTGTGAACAAATTTACTGATTTACTTCTTTTGCAAAATGTCTGCGGGTCCTTTAAATAGTACTGTCCTATCAGTTCATCCGAAGGTAAACTTTGTCAGTAGAAGTCATGAAGAGAACTTAGAGGAGAAAGATTTATTTTTTCTATATTCATATTCATAAGAATATGAAATCATATTTTCCCCACCTTCCTGGTGTATTGGCAAAAATATTAAAGATGTTTTGAGAAAATTACATTTTTAAAGAAAGATTTTCTCTTGTGTACTGTTAAGAAGGCTCACACGCACATATCAGGTACAGAGGACATTTGTAAAAGCCCTGTACATTGAAGGTATGTTCTTACACTGCTCTGGTACCTCAGGCTTTTGTACAATCACACTGTTAGCATGTGTCTTTCCAGTATGCACTCTCGCTGTCTTATTGACACCATTAGAGCCTCCAGTACAATGGTCAGTAGGAGGGTTGGGAATGTCAAACAATGAAAAAAACACAGAAAATCCCAAATTTAAGGGGAAGTTTTCAGCCTTTCACATTAGCAGCATCTGTTTTATACATGCTCACCTTCATGTGTGTGAAGGGTCTGTTGCTTCTTGTGTGATGAGTGTGCAGTTTTGTGTTCGTGTCTATTAAGACTGTGATTTTTCCTCATGCATTTTGTTAATATGCTGAATTATCTTGAGATATTTTAAATGACAAATTGTCTTGCATTCTTGTTAATAAATGTCCTTATGTACTCCTTATTGCTGAATTTTACTTACTAATTAATTTGGTGAGAATTTTTATGTCTGTTGCATGAAGGATACTGATCTAGGCTTTCTCATTTTTCAATGTCTCTGTGATTGTTAGGTTTTTAGTGGCTTAATAACGTGATTTGAGAACTGTTCCCCTCTAAACTCTCATTTTCTTTTCTTTAATTGCTAATTATTAAATGCATTTAAAAATTAAGTTAATTCGTGTTAATTGTACAAAATAAATGTGTTTCATTACTACGTTTTCATTGGTGCATGTAGTGCATCTCACCTATACGCAGCACTTCACACACCTCTTGTCTTCTTGCCTCCACAGTCCTGTTCTCCTTTCATGTATTTTCCTGTTTAGATCTAGTGTCCACATATGAGAAGATACAAAATTTGTCTTTCTGAATTTAGCTTATTATGCTTAATATAATAATCTCCAGACCATCCACTTTCTTGCAGAGGATATAATTTCCTTATATAAGGCAGATGGTTCAATAACACTCCATAGTATAGAAAATCACATTTTATTCATCCATTCACTTATTAATGTGGTCATAGGCTAATCTCGTATCTTGACTGTTTTAAATAGTGCCACAACAAACAGATGTACACGCTGCCTTTCGTTCTTTCAGTTGTTTACCCATACGTGGCACATTGGGAAAATGCAGTATTAGCTTCTATTTTATTTTAAAAATTATGTTTGTGTACATAAGTTTGTGTGTATGTCTGTGTGCACACATGCACATTCATGATTGTGAATGTGGGCATGTGCATAGTGAGCCTATGGAGGCCAGAGGACAGCCTTAGGTGTTCATCCTCCTGTTTCGCCTTGTCTGAGATAGTGTCCTTGTTCTTTTTTTCCACACAGGCCAGGCAAGCTGGCTTGTGCCCTTCCAGGAAATACTACTATCTCTACCTAGCATCTCACTGTAAAAGCCTGGAAGTTACAGGTGCTCACGAACACGTTCCACTTTCAGTGTGGGTTCTAGGGATTTGAACTCAGTTCCTCAAACTTGTTTGTGTTGGCAGGCACTCGTAGCCACAGAACTGTCTCCTTACCCCTAACTCTCATTTTCTATAAGCTTGCCCAGACCCATAATCATTTCCCTTTCTATCATTTAACAAACTCTGCCTGTAAAACCTTGATCAATATTGCTACAATTTTGTCCTATTGCTCTGGAGTGTTATCACTTTTCCTGAATGTAATATAAATTCTTTTGTTTTAGCAAATAGTCACTAGTGTTGGACGGAGGGAGGGAACTAGGTGGGAGAGTGGTTTCTGTAGGGAACCAGGATGGGGAAAAGGTGTAGGAGGAGGGGATGCTAGAAAGGGCTGGAAGTGAGAGTGGAAGTCAGTGTGGGGCATCTCTGGGGGTGTCTGGAGACCTGGAACTGGACATGTTCTGGGAAGTATATGAGGGAGACCCCAGCTGAGACTCCTACCAGAGGAGGATATAGAGACTGAAATGGCTACCTCATGTAGCCAGGTGGGACTTCCAGTGGAGGGAGGGAAACATCAACTCATTCACAATACATTCAACCCAAATTTGTCCTGCCTACAAGATATGCAGGGATAAAATGGGAACAGAAATTGAGGGAACAGCCAATCAATGACTGGTCCAATTTGAAACATATCCCATGTAAGATAGCCAGTCCCTGACACTATTAATGATATTCTGCTATGCTTGTGGACAGCAGCCTAGCATAAATGTCTCCTGAGTGGCTTCATCCAGTAGCAGATGGAAAGGAATACAGAGACTCACAGCCATACATCAGGTGGTGCTCCGGGAGTCTTATGGAAGAGTGTGTGTGTGGGGGGGAGCGGTGTGTGTGTGTGTGTGTGGGGGGGAGCGGTATAGTATTGAGTCAGCTGAAGAGGTCAAGGATAGCACAAGAAGACCTACAGAGTCAACTAACCTGGGTCAATGAGGTCTTACAGAGACTGAGCCACAACCAAAGAACATGCAGGGGCTGGGCTTAGTCCCCATACACATTTGTACATACTAACAATTGGAGTGGAGGCTGTCTCTGACTTGGTTGCCTACCATTGGATCCCCTTCCCCTAACTTAGTTGAGCTTCAGTGAGAGAGGATGCATTTAGTCCTCCTGTGGCTAGATGTCCCAGGTTGTGGTAGCACCAAAGACGGGCTTCTCCTTCTCTGAGGAGAAGAAGAGGGTGTAAGAATGAGGGGAGGGATATTTAAGAGTGGGACATGGAGGGGAAGAGGGACAAGTGTTAAGAATATAAAGAAATATATATATATATATTCACTTCAATCCAAAATTTATATTCCTTCCTCTTATGCCTAACAACACTACGAAGGGAGCCGCTGACTTGTGTGTATGAACAAGATTGACCTACATAGATACTTCCATGTCTGTTCCAATGTCTATCTTGACTCTATATTTACTGTGAAGTGTTCTTTGTGGTAAACTTAAGACCTCTTGTAGACTGAGACTAGCCTTTCTTTAGAACAGTATTTATCTCTGCGGCTGCTGAAAATGAATGGATCCCCTACTTTTGGGGCTGGAGAGATGACTCTGTAGTTAAGAGCACCAGCTGCTATTCCAGAGGCCATAAATTTAATCCCAGAGCCCACATGGTAGCTTACAAGCATCTGTAACTCCAGTTTCAAAGGATCTTACACCAATTTCTAGACTCCTTAGATGCCAGACACACAAGTGGTACACAGACACACATAGAGAAAAATCACATACACACATAAGACAAAAAATAAATAATTAAAGCACAAAGAATTCCCTACTTTCTGAGTTTTGGTGTCCCCTTAATGTTAATGACTCATCCTGGCACCTTCTCTAATGTTGCCTCATTTGGGAAGCCTTGTCTGATCCCTACAGGCATAATTAGACAGCATCTCTCTTTCTCTTTTTTGAGACAGGGTTTCTCTGTGTAGCCATGTCTGTCCTGGAACTCACTCTGTAGATCAGGCTGGCCTCGAACTCAGAAGTCTGCCTGTCTCTGCCTCCCAAGTCCTGAGACTAAAGGCATGTGCCACCACTGCCTGGCTAGACAGTGTCTCTCTAAGGTGTTTCTCTTTCCAAGCTGTGGCGACCCATCCTAACTTGGCACTTTCCCTTGCCTACAGTAGGGCTTTATTCTGACATGAAGTTTCTATGTGACCCAGTTTAAAAATTCTATGTTCTGATTCACAATCTTTTAAAAAAAGATTCTTCTCTCACAAATACATCTAACCACAAGCCCCTCCTTCCACACCTTCAGCTTCCTAAGGTGTCTCCCCTAGATCAACTGCTCCTCTGTTTCCCTTCAGAAAAGAGCAAGCCTCCCAGTGACATCTACTGAACATGGCATGATAAGATGCAATAAAACTAGGTACAAGCCCTCATATCAAGCCTGGACAAAGGCAACCTAGTAGGAGGAAAGGAGTTCCAAGAACAGACACCACTGCCTGGAGTCCCACGAACACTCCAAGCTAAACAACCACAGCATGATGCAAACTGTCCCACAATCTTAAGAGGAACTCAGACATACAAAAAACTACATTAATCCAAGTGAAACACCTCTTGATTGTGTTTAGGTTTTCCTTATTCTGATCTCTTGATGCTTTGTAGAATGTCCAACTTTATCTGAAAGCTTTGAGAGCTTAAATCATGCAGCCCACACTCTGACTTATCTAATACCCTTTTATTGAAACATTTATTTACTTGCAGCATCTCAGTGTTTGTCCCAGTTCCATGTTTGTCTGTCTTGGTTCCTCTGGTCTTCGTATAGCTTTTGACATGTGTCTTCCCTGCATGTTCTGTTGGGTTTCTGGGCTGCTTAGGTTCCTAGCCTGTTTCCTGAAGTCTCAGAGTTATCATAGCATTGTCCTTTGGTTACCAAAGGTCAATTCTCAGACAACAAGGCATTTTACATTAGGTTTATAGCTTTGCACTTACCTGAAATGAGACCAGCTATGTGTTCTTATTTCTTCAGGAAATGAGCAGTGTTCTAAGAAAATGACTCTAGAAAGTAAATTATCAGATTCTTGGTACCTGAATATGACCAGTCTTCTGAGATTTCTTTCTGACATGGTCTGTGTTGACTCCTATCTTTCTGATAAGGGATTATCAATATATGTGCATGTGAATGTGCATATCTATATCTACCTATATATACACACAATATACATATTTCTATTCCTTTTCCTTCCTTCCTTTCTTTCTTCCTTTCTTTCTTTCTTTCTTTCTTTCTTTCTTTCTTTCTTTCTTTCTTCCTTCCTTTCTTTCTTCCTTTCTCTCCTTTCTTCTTTTCTTTTTACATCATCTCAAGTGCTGTTCCTCTTCCTATTCTCTTCTCAGCCACTTCCCCAAATTCCATCAGCTCCTCCCTCCCCGCCCTTCCAGATCCACTCCTCCTCCATTTCTCTTAAGAAAAGTACAGGTCTCCCATGAGTATCAACCAACCATGAAACATCAAGTTTCAGTAAAACTGGGCATCTCCTCTCATGTTGAGGTTGGAAAGTGTCCCTAAAGCAGTCAAGAGAGTCAAAGACAGCCCCTGTTCCCACCTTCAGGAGTTCCATAAGAGGAATAAGCTACATAACTGTAACATATATGCCCATGGCTTAAGACAGACCTATGCAGGCTCCCTGATTTTCAGTTCAGTCTCTGTGAGCCTCTATGAGTCCTGCTTGGTTGATTCTATGGGTTTTGTTGTGGTATCCTGGAGACCTCTGGCTCCTACATAGCAGAATGTCATTAAAAATCATTTTCTATTCTTGATCTCTGGGATATCTAGCCCTGGATCCTGGCTCACCAGGAAGTATCATGGATGGGTTACCTTCCATGGCATGGGTCTCAAGCTAGACCAATCATTGGTTGGCCACTCCCACAATTTCTATATTTCCTTTCCCCAGCACATCTTGTAGGCCTCACAAAAATTGTAGGACAAAGTTTTTGTGGCTATGTTGACATCCCTCCACTGGAAGGCTTGCCAAAATGCCAGTCCAGGCTGCTTATCCTCTATTGCTAAGAGTCTTAGCTAAGGTCACACTCTTGGGAGTTTTCATTGCAGTAGGTTTCTAATTCATCCCAGAGATGTCCTTCTCCCAGATTCCAGTTGTCTCTCTCAGTACTCTCTTCTTCCATTCTCCCCTCTACCTGATTCCACTTGTTTTGATAACCCCACCTGCAGCCCTCTCCCATGCCCCATCCTCCCAGTTTGTATCATTGATTTCCCCTTCACTGAGAGATTCATGTGCTCCTCCTTGAGTCCTCCTTGCTATTTAGCTTCTCTGGGTCTATGGATTATAGCATGGTTATCCTGTACTTTATGGCTAATATCCATTTATAAGTGAGTACACAACATATTTGTCTTTCTGGGCCTGGGTTACCTCACTCAGAATAGTTTTTTCTAGTTCCATCCATTTGCCTATAAATAGCATGATGCCATCATTTTTAACAGTTGAGCAACACTCTTGCATAAATGAACCACATTTCTTTTTCTATTCTTCAGTTGAGGGACATCTAGATTGTTTCCAGTTTCTGGCTATTTTGAATAAAGCTTCTATGAACATAGTTGAACAAGTATTTGTTGGGGGATGATGTGGAGCTGCTATGTATTTAAATACTAAATTCTGTACTATAAGATCTGGCTTCCCCAAGAAGAGTAAATCCCCATGCATACCAGCTTTTGTTGTGCAAACATTGCTTCCCAATTTAAAACTATTGGTTAAATAAAAATGTCTATAGCCAATTATTGGAGGGAATAGGGTTAGGTAGGTTCAGTTACCTGGATGAGGGTTGCAGGTAGGGACCATGAGGAGGAGAAAGAAGTGGTAGAGAGAAGTGTGGAGGAGGAGAAGATGGGGAGAACAGAAAGTCTGTATTAGTTATGATGGATCAGCAGCACATGCCTGAGTGAAATTGCCTGTTCTTTCAGCACACCAGACTGCTGGAGCAGAAATAGCCCATGAAGATATAGATAGCAAGTCTTTGGGGTACACAGCAGGGAAGTGACCAGTCCAGCCATTAGAAAAGTAGATTAGGGGTTTACACTCCCCATCACTGTAATTGCTATTTTATGGCCTTTGAGCTGAGAATCTTCTCCTCATATTCCTATTATTTTTATGTTTGCTCTTTCATCATGCTCCAGATAACCTGGATGTTTTGTGTTAGGAACTTTTAATATTTGACATTTTCTTTGACAGATTGATTAATTTCTTCAATTGTATTTTCTACTCCTGAGATTCTCTCTTCCTATATTCTGTTGGTGATACTTGTGTTTGTACTTCTTGCTTGCTTACCTAAAATTTCCATTTTCTGGACTTCCTCAGTTTGCATTTTCTTTATTTTTTCTAATTTTATTTTCAGGTCTCAAACAGTTTTCCTCGTCTTATTCACATGTTTGATCATATATTTCTTTTTTCTATTTTAAAGATTTATTTATTTTATGTATGTGAGTACATTGTTGCCATCTTCAGACACACCAGACAAGGGCATTGGATTCCATTACATGGTTATGAGCCACCATGCAGTTGTTAGCAAATGAATTCAGGACTTCTGGAAGAACAGTCAGTGCCCTTAACTATTAAGCCATCTCTACAGCTCAAATATATATGTGTGTGTGTGTGTGTGTGTGTGTGTGTGTGTGTGTGTGTATACACACACATATAAACATATATATGTGTGTATATATATATATATACATATATATATATATGCCATTTATTAGTTTTCTCTTTAAGAGTATCTATCATCTTCAAAAGATTCAATTTCAGGTCATTTTCTTGTGGTTCAGCTGTGTTGGTATATCCAGGGCTTCCTGTAGTACAATTGCTGGGCTCTGATGGTACTATAGTGATGTGGCTGTTGTTGAGAGTGTGTTTATTCTGGCCTCTATAGTCATCTAGGATTCCTAATACCCTTGTGGCCTTCAGTAAGGTAGAAGTCTATTGCTGGAGTTGTGGGCCAGGAGGGGTATGAAGCCTAGGTGAGAGGGTGCTGTTTGGAAACTGTTTATCTGGGTTTAAAGAGTGTTAGCAGGGGTGGGAGATGTCTTACCTGGGGTTCCTAGTGCCAGTATAGTTTCCTGTAAGCCTAAGACGCTGCTGGAATTATGAGCTGGCTAGGGAAAGGGGCAAAGGGATTATCATTTTGAAGAGACAAAAATATGTCTCAATCCTAACTGTAAATTTATATGCATGCTGGGCATGGTAGTGCCTGGCTTTAATCCTAGCACTGTGAAAGCAGAGCCAGGTAGATAGCTATGAGTTCAAGGACAGCCTGTTCTACATAGCTGGTTCCAGGTTAATCAAAGCTGTATAATGAGACCTTGTCTCAAAAAATAGTTTATTTGCATGTCTTACTTAGGGGTTCTATTGCTGTGATAAAATACCATAACCAAAAGCAAGTTGGGGAGGAAGAGTTTACTTCACTTACAACTCTCAGGTCACAATCCATCACTAAGAGAAATCAGGGCAGGAACATGAGAAATAAGCCAGTAAGCAGCACTCTTCTCCACGGCTTGCTCAACTTTCTTTCTTTTTTTTTTTTTTAAGCTCTCATAATGTTTTATTTATTTTTTCCATTCAAATAATTTTTTTTCTTTTTTTTGTCATTAGTGTTTTTTTTTTAATTAGGTATTTTCTTTATTTACATGTACATTTTCCCTTTCCCAGGTTCCCCTCCAAAACAAACAAACAAACAAACAAACAAACAAACAAAAGCAAGAACAAACCCCTTTTGCTTCCCCCTTCCCCATGCCTGCCACCCCACCCTCTCCCACTTATTGGCCCTGGCATTCCCCTACACTGGGGCACAAAACCTTCACAAAGCCGAGGTCCTTTACTCCTATTGATGATTGAATTTGCAATCCTCTACTATATACCTGCTGCCAGTACATTCAATCCCACCCTGTATAGTCCTTGATTGGTGGTTGGGTCCCTGGGAGCTCTGAGGGCACTAGTTAGTAATTGTTGTTTGTCCTAAGGGGCTGCAAACCCTTCAGCTCCATAGAACCTTTCTCTAACTCCTTCACTGGGGACCGTGTACTCAATTCAATGAATGGCTCAACTTGCTTTCTTATAGAATCCAGGACCACTCATTCAGGAATGGCACTGCCCACTGTAGATGGGCCCACTCACATCAATCATTAACTAAGAAAAATGCGTCATAGGGTTTCTTATACATCAATCCAGGGACACATTTTCTTAATTGAGAATCCCTCTCCCCAAATGACTCTAGCTTGTGTCAAGTTATTATAAAACTAGTTGGCACAATGAGTTTGCTCTCATTTTACCTTAAGGCTTCATAGAAGAAAAACCATTTTCCCTTGTTAGAAAATTCTTCCTGGGTTTGAATAATATGTGAAGATTGAGGCATACCATCATGTATATCTTTTCTTCTGAAGGCTGAGCATGCAGTTCTCCAGTTCCTTCCTGTCAAACGTAACATCCAAATCTTCCATAGTCCCTATCTCTGGTAGGTTGATCTGCCATTTTTATTAAGGGTAATTTAATGATTGAGAAGTGAGTAAATTATAGAAAGGCCAATTAAAAGGCTTGAGTTGTTAGAAGGCATATGGGGAACAACACCTACAGTACTTGGCTTAGTCTTGGACCCATCACTGCAACATTAGACACAGGACCATTGGCATATTCTCTGGCCAAGTTCTCCCTTGCATCACAGGCTTCTTCTACACATTGATCTACTCTTCCTGACCATCTGGGGGTCTCCTTGCTAATGTTCTGTGCTGATCCTTCCCATTGCCCTGCTTTCTTCTTTAGCATCTTGGACCAGATTCTTCTAGATCATCACCAGTTTAGGTACTCCCAGTATCCATGACAATAATCCTTTCCTTGTTTCTGGATGCAGAATCTTGGGCTCTTCTTGGCAAGGTACACTGGGATAATGCTGTTCAAAATATTCCCTGCTGGGGCTGTTCTCATGGGACTCAGTAAAAAGAAAAGATATTGTTAGACTTTTGTTTGAAGAGAAGGCAGAAATATTAATTGGTATCTAGATGGTTGAAAATTCACTTTGGATCCCTGCAGACAATATCTCAAAAGCATCCTATTAAATACTCTATTCTTGGGGCCTGACTGGTATCTTAACCTCTTACCCTTCTGTAGATCAATCAACGCAGTTCTTTGGTGAGTAGTGGCTCAGGGTAGGAAGAGATACTTATAAAGGCTATGTATCCACATTTTAACTGTCCTATAGTCTGGGCAATCTGATAGTTTATAGTGAAGTGGCATGCTTTTAATGTCATTAAGCAAAAATTAAAAGAACAACATAGGCAATATTAAACATTCTGTTAGAAGCCCAGTCAGACCTCTGTGTGGTGTTTTATGGGACAGACAAGGAAGAAATGAGTATTTGAAAATTCCTCAGCAAAGCACACAATTCAGTCCTGGATTAGGAGGCTTTTGGAGGCCTGATCCTTTTTGATGCCTAGGAGACTAGTCATAGGAAAACATTTATGAAGGCAATTTGGAATTGAGATTTCTCTGGTTCTTTAACCCTTTCCCTCTTTTCTTACTTCCTTGATTTGACTCCTGAAGCACATGGATAAAATAGTTATATTTTTTGGTTCCAAGGCTACCAGGTGTAATTATTTCTAACAGTTTTCTGAAGACAGAGGCTTGAAGATGGACTGTTTAGTGGATAACTTGAAGTAGATGCTCAGATAACCAGAGCCACACTTCTCTTGAGACTCTATTCCCTTCATAGCACCACACCCTTGGAGCCATTAGTAGAATAGTGTGTTACTGGGAAGGGAGAAGGGAGCATGATGGGCGGGAGTGGGTATAGTATTTTTGATCAGGTAATTCCAGTACTGCATCCTGTCTTGAAATCCCCCAAATTTATTACTTTTAACCAGAGTGCTTCCAGCATAGC
The DNA here is from genome assembly GCA_019843815.1 of Montemys delectorum. Taxonomy (NCBI): domain Eukaryota; kingdom Metazoa; phylum Chordata; class Mammalia; order Rodentia; family Muridae; genus Montemys; species Montemys delectorum. Next base: position 21,661 of record JADRCD010227836.1, read on the forward strand.
ATTTATTACTTACACTTCAATTTAAGTGATATTTTTGACATTTGACAATTTTTTTGTATTAAATCTCATTCAATTTTCACTATATCCTTGAAGGGCAGCTTTTAATATAAGCATTTTACATGTGAGGAAACCTACTTGGAGGTTTGAAAATACCTAAGTGCTTTTCTTAATGTCAACATAGCTGACATGTCCGAAAAGATGGATTGATGCCCAGTGCATTCTGTACCATGACCTTGGGACTCTAGGCCACTCTATATCCCCTATGGTCTAGCCTTCCCAACTGTTATTATCACACAGTCTCCTTGGCAGTTGTGCTTGAAGGAAAGGAAAATAATTATATAGCATCCATCAGAAGGAGAGGCAAACTCCTTAGCCACTTTAAAACTGTGCTTTCTTGAACTACATTCCAAGATGACTTCTGTTTCTTCTATCTAGGCACTCACTTTTGTCATCATTGGGGCTGTTAGATCAATAGCTATTCCTTTCACACCTAGCATGTGATTCACTTTCCTTACACCCAAGGCTTTCCTGATTATTGTCACTAGGGCATAAATATATTATTAGCTAATTTTGGCAGTCAAGGAACATCAGGAAGATTGAGATGCCTTTAAGTGAAAGGTTTCCCCAGATGTTCCTATTAGAGACAGTTTCAGATGTGGGGTGGGTTAAGGCTTGATGATCACCTGAGGACAGTACTGATTAAGTCTTTATATTTTTTGTGGTCCTGTGCTTAACTGTCACATGAGAGGATCATGCTACCTGAGATATTAAGATGTCAAGAGATTCATAATCCCCCAGTCACTGCCCCTCAGTCCTTGTTTCATCTATCTATATTGTTACTCTCTTTTAGGTCCAAGGGTCCTAGATCTTTCTTGCCCTGTAAGAGCTACTGTGACACAGAGACATCTTGTAGCTTATTGCATCAGTGGCTGTGGGCTGTGGTTTTATTCATTTATGCAGACATGTGTGTGACACTGGTTCACTTATTTCTTCCTATATTTCTGTGACTCTAATAACACAGAATGATGACGTTTGTTAGGGAGCATCTTGAGAACACAGATAATGCTACAAACTGTTGCTGTGGTAACATCAGATTAACTTTATACTCCATTCTCAGTAGGTGGCTCTGATACATTCTTTGGCCTTTATGTTACCTATGTGTCCAAGAGGTACTGTTTACTCCAAGTCATGGAAATGTTATATGCTAGCACATCACCACCTTTTGGAGAGGAGGATATGGCAGGTGAGGCAGTCAGTCACTGAGATATTGGGTGGGAAAGCAAGTGAATAGGATTAGAATAATATAAGGAAGGGTGTGATCAGCATTGGACTCTAGGGATTACATAGTATTCTCTAATGTTGGCAGCCAAAAAATTCCAGGTGAGTTGCCACTAAATGAATACTTTGCAGGTGTTAGCATTTTGGGCAGTTTTAGGTGGTCTGTAGATTAAGATTTGATGACACCAAGGCCAATGATGATTTGGAATATGAGCTTGACAGGAACGATTTTTAAACTGATAATACTTGATATGCACTCACAGCTACATGTCAAAACTACACACATGTTTTGGATCTGAGCTTTGAATCTGGTTTCTGAACTTCTCACTAATGTATTTCCCATTGTCTTATCCTTCTGATCTGAAGAAGTTCAGAAATACTGAATAAATTGAAAATCATTTTGAGCCTTTCTTCAGAACTAACTGTGAGGTAAAAGTGATGTGGTGCTGGTGTTGATATCAGTGAGATTGTACAACCTGACTTTCTAATAATCTGTACTCATTGGATCTTACATCTTTGCCTTTCTTTACAGTGGCTCTTTGCTCTTTGTGTGGGATAGCAACCATGACTTTTTCTAATAATTCTCATCTCCTTCCACATACTTTCTTCTTGGCTGGCATCCCAGGACTGACTGCTGCCCATGTTTGGATATCCCTTCCTTTCTGCTTCATGTTTGTGCTGTCACTAACTGGGAACGCAGTACTGCTCTCTCTCATCTGGATAGAACATAGGCTCCACCAGCCCATGTGTTTGTTTCTTGCAATGCTCTCTTTTGTTGACCTGGTCCTTTCTCTCTCCACTCTGCCCAAGATGCTGGCCATTTTCTGGTTTGATGCCACAGCCATCAGCTCCTATGCCTGTCTGTCCCAAATGTTTCTCATCCATGCATTCTCTGCCATGGAGTCAGGGGTGCTGGTGGCCATGGCCTTGGATCGATTTGTGGCTATCTGCAACCCATTGCATTATGCAAGCATCCTTACTCCTGAAGTTGTCGCCAAGATTGGAGGCCTGGTGGCACTGCGAGGCGTGGGTTTAACCATCTTCTTTCCAAGCCTGGCCTGTCGACTGTCTTACTGTGGTTCGCACACAATTGCTTACACTTACTGTGAGCACATGTCAGTGGTGAAGCTGGCCTGTGGGGCCACGACTGTGGACAGTCTCTATGCTTTTGCTGTGGCTATCTTTCTTGGTGTAGGGGATGTGGCCTTTATTGCCTACTCTTATGGACAGATTGTGAAGACAGTGATGCATTTTCCTTCACCAGAGGCACGTGGCAAAGCAGGAAGTACATGCACAGCCCACGTCTGTGTCATCCTCTTCTTCTACGGACCCGGATTTCTTTCTGTGGTCATGCAGCGGTTTGGGCCATCCACAGCCTCTGCTGCCAAGGTCATCCTTGCCAATCTCTACTTGCTTTTCCCCCCTGCTTTGGACCCCATTGTTTATGGGGTTAAGACCAAACAGATCAGGGAGTGTCTGCTCACAATTATAGGCTCCAAGAAGATTGAACCCACTTGACTGTCATTTTTGTTGGCTGGACCTCAGGGGTCATGATGGCCTTTCTCCATAGATTAGAAGCTCTCCTGACCAAGTCATTTGCTTGGTGGGGAAAGAAAGCATCCTGGGATATTATAAGATGGGAAATCTCTTCTGGGTTCTCTGATGTTTGTATATTGGAATATAAGATTAACAAATGTGTGGAATTTCAGTTCTTCACTAAACAAATATCTTTTGAATATTTTTCTTCTAAGAGTTGATACTTTCTATTGGTGATATAGATACATCAGATAGTTAAGAAATAGCATATTAGCTGGGCATGGAGATACAGGAGGGAAGCTGAAGCAGAAGAATCATGAGTTTGAGGTCAGCCTGGGCTATACAAAGAAGTGAAATCTGACCAGGGATACGTAGCAAGACCATGTCACACACACAAAAGGATTTTTACACTCCTGTCATTTAATGAGAGCTGTAAACTAGATGCTTATTCTGGACATTTGAGAAAATGAGGCAGCTCCCACCATGTAACACGCACACTCAACCTACACATAAGAACAAAAAGACCCTTTCTGCTGGAGAAATTTGGGCTTCAGAGTAGTATCAAATTATAGCAATATCTTGAATTTGAATTAGTAAGAAAACACTTTAGACCAGCGGTTCTCAATCTGTGGGTCAAATATCCCTTTCACAGGGACAGGGTGTGTATGTCTCAGCTTTAGGGATGTTGAGAACCAGTATTTTAGACTCTTCATACCCCACTTGATTCCAGAATTGCAGATGAAGCCTGGTTTCTTTATTTTATATACTCTTTCAGTTTAATTTTGAGATACATAATTCTTCCTCTGATACTATATTTTTAACCCTTGAGAATAATAATAACAATTCTTTATTTTCTCATTTTTGAGTCTGAAGAGTAGAGACTAAAGCATAAAACGTTACTGTCCACAGTAATTTTTCTTGATTCTCATTCTATTTACTTATTTTCTTTCTTAACTTCTGATCTTCTCACTCATTTCCTTTAATATTTCTCCCATTGCCACTCACTTGAATGTATTTGCTGTATGTTTAATAACATTACATGTCCTTGAAATTCAATACATAGTATTTCCCTTGTGTTTTGTACTTGTAAGTGCCCTTTCTGGGATTCTGTAAGTGTTTGGGTTCCCTCCAATCAGAGTAGCAGACATGCTTGTTCTTAATCTCACTGTTGTTTGTTTGTTTTGTTTTTTCCCCACCTTTATCTATTTGGAGAATTTTCCAATCACATCTAGTCATTTGGTTTCCACTGCTAGAAATCTTGGTTTATTTCTTCCATCCTTTACTATGGTTTACTAATGTGTGTGTGTGTGTGTGTGTGTGTGTATATATATATATATATATATATATATATATATATATATATATAATGAATGAGTTATTTCTGCATCCACAGTAGACAATGATCACATACTTGTTATGGTTCCTGGTATTTAATTAGGAAGTAATAAATGTTCGTTCAATAAACAAACAGATCTTTCTTTAATGAACTGCTTTAGCAATAGCACATTTTCCATCAGCCATATAAGTATAATATGTGTTTTGGAATAAATGTATGGATAAATAAATTTTTATAACAACAGTGAGTGTTCTGTGCATTTTATTGAAATAAAATAAACCATTATCCTTACCACACCACAAATACTAATGTCTTTGTCATTACATTTGTCTTCTGGTCTTCTCCATTTCCTCTTCATTTCCCTGATATTATTTTCTTTTATATATTATTTTGAGTATCCCTCAGAATTTCAGCATGTTACTGAGATGAAGATGTTGGGGATAGACAGAATAATTTCAAGATTTTGCAGGTAGAATATGTAGGTGAGTGAAGGATTATCTCCAAGGGATTTAGAAATCTCTGAGGGCTTTGGATAAACTTATTTTGAAAAAACTCCTCTAAATATGTTGGATTAATAAAAATTATTGTTAGTAAAGGCAGATCCTGAGTACTAGGCTCTTACACCATTGCTCTTGAGAATTGTTGAAGTTTGGTCTATTGCTAAATATTGTAATGATAAATCTTATACCCAAAGGTTAATGCCTACCAATGACTTTTTATGTTTACAAGCTTTTGTTGTGCAAACTGTGTTAATTAATTTAAAACTATTGGTTAATGAAGGGATCAGAGGTAGGTGGACTCGGAGTGACCTAGTTGGAGGAGGAGAGATCAGAGGGAGAAGGAGGAAGAAGAGAGAGGAGGAAGCCTCCCCTCAAGCATCTATGAGGGGAAAGGAACCATGAGCACATGGTCAGGAGAAACAAGTATCTGGGGTACACTACTGGGGAGGCGACCAGTTCTGCAGTTAGAAGAGTAGAATAGGGTGACCCCACCCCCAGTTATTGGCTGTTGCCAATTTTATATAGAATTGTATAGAATTTAGCATTATAAAACATAACAATAGACCAAACCTCAACAATTTTTATCAGAACTTCAAGTTCCTGAAAAAAGAAATTGAAGAAAGTCAGAAGATATTAGAAGATGGAAAGATCTATGCTCATGGATAGGTAGCATTAACATAATGAAAATGACCATCTTTTTTTTAAGCTTCAATTTTGTAAAAAATTTGGATATTTTATTTGTTTACATTTCAAATTTTATCCTCTTTCCCTGTTTCTCCTCTGCAAACTCCTTATCCCATCCCCCCCTTACCCTGCTTCTATGAGGTTGCTCCTCAACCCAACTACCTTAGCATTCCTCTACACTGGGGCATCAAGCCTTCACAGGACCAAGAGCCTGCCCTCCCACTGATGCAAGATAAGGCCCTTTTAGCTCTTTCAATCCTTTCTATAACTCTTCTGTTGGTGTCCCTCTGCTCAGTCCAGTGGTGGGCTGTGAGCATCAGCATCTGTATTGGTCAGGATCTGGCAAACCCTCTCAGGAGACAGCTATATCAGGCTCCTGTCAGCAAGCACTTCTTTGCATCCTCAATAGTGTCTTGGTTTGGAGTCTGCATGTGGGGTGCATCCCCAGGTGGGGCAGTCTCTGGATTACTTTTCCTTCAGTCTCTATTCCACTCTTTGTCCCTTTATTTCCTTTAGATAAGAGCAATTCTGGGTTAAAATTTTGGAGATGTGTGGGCGGCACCATCCCTCAACCGGGAACCATGCCTAACCTCTGGATATGGTTGCTACAGGTTCTTCCTTCCCTTTGTGGGGTATTTCAGCTAATGTCATCCCCATGGGGTCCTGGGAGCCTCTTGCTTTCCTGGCATCTGGGACTTTCTGGTTGCTACCCCCAGTTCCCCACCCCCCCCAACACCTCTGCTCAATTTTCTGACCCTCTGTACATCTCCTCCATCTCCTCCTGTACCTGACTCTGCCCCTCTTTCCCCCTTCCTCTCTTTCTCCCAAGTCCTTTCTCCCTCTACTTCCCTTGATTATATTGTCCCCGCTTCTAAGTAGGACTGAAGCATCTACTCTTTGGTCTTCCTTCCTCTTGAGCTTCATGTGGTCTGTGAATTGTTTCATGAGTATTCCATGCTCTTTGCCTATATTTATCAGTGATTATATACCATGTGTGTTCTTTTGTGACTGAGTTACCGCTCTCAGGATGGTATTTTCTAGATCCATCCATTTCCCAACAAATTTCGTAAAGTCATTCTTTTTAATAGCTGAGTAGTACTCCATTTTGTAAATGTACAATATTTTCTGTATCTATTCCTCTGTTGAGGGACGTCTGTGCTCTTTTCAGCTTCTGGCTATTATAAATAAGGCTGCTAAGAAAGTAGTGGAATATGTGTCCTTATTACATGTTGGAGCATCTTCTGGGAATATGCCCAGGAGTGATAAAGCTGTGTCCTCAGGTAGGACAATTTTCTGTCCAATTTTCTGAAGAACCCAGACTGATTTCCAGAGTGGTTGTACCAGCTTGCAATCCTACCAACAATGGAATAGTGTTCTTCTTTTTCCACATCTTCACCAGCATCTGTTGTTATCTGAGTTTTTTTTAAAGATTTATTTATTATTACTATACATAAGTACACTGTAGCTGACTTTGGACACACCAGAAGTGAGCGTCAGATCTCATTACTTGGTTTCTGGGATCCAAACTCAGGATCTTCAGAAGAGCAGTCAGTGCTTTTACCTGCTGAGCCATCTCACCAGCCCCGTTACCTGAGTTTTTGATCTTAGTCATTCTGACTGGTATGAGGTGGAATTTTAGGGTTGTTTTGATTTACATTTCCCTGATGATTAAGGATGTTGAACATTTCTTTAGGTGTTTCTTGGCCATTTGGTATTCCTCACTTGAGAATTCTCTGTTTAGCTGTGTACCCCATTTTTTGATAGGTTCATTTGGTTCTCTGGAGTCAAACTTCTTGAGTTCTTTGTATATATTGGATATTAGCCCTCTATCAGTTGTAGGATTGATAAAGATCTTTTCCCTATCTGTTAGTTGCTGGTTTGTTCTGTTGACAGTGTCCTTTGCCTTACAGAGGCTTTGCAACTTTATGAGGTCCCATTTATTGATTCTTGATTTTAGAGCAAAAGCCATTGGTGCTCTGTTCAGGAAATTTGCCCCTGTGTTTGAGGCTTTTCCCTACTTTCTTTTCTATAAGATTCAGTGTATCTGGTTTTGTGTGGAGGTCCTTGGTCCATTTGGACTTGAGCTTTATACAGGAAGATAAGAATGTATCGATTTTCATTCTTCTACATGTTGACCACCAGTTGAATCACCACATTTGTTGAAAATGTTGTCTTTTTTCCCACTGTATGGTTTTAGCTCCTTTGTCAAAGACCAAGTGACCATAGGAGTGTGGGTTCATTTCTGGGTCTTCAATTCTATTCCATTGATCTACCTGCCTGTCACTGAACCAATACCATGCAGTTTTAAATCACAATTGCTCTGTAATACTGCTTGAGGTCAGGGATGCTGATTCCCCAAGAAGTTCTTTTATTGTTGAGAATAATTTTCACTATCCTGGGTTCTTTGTTATTCCAAACGAAATTGAGAATTGCTCTTTCTAACTTTATGAAGAATTGAGTTGGAATTTTGTTGAGGATTGCATTTAATCTGTAAATTGCTTTAGTCAATCCACAAGCATGGGAGATGGTTCCATTTCTGAGGTCTTCTTTGATTTCTTTCTTCAGAGACTTGAAGTTCTTGTCATACAGATGAAAGCACTTATTTGGTTAGAGTCATACCAAGATACTTTATATTGTTTGTGACTATTATGAAGAGTGTCATTTTTCTAATTTCTTTCTCAGCCTGTTTATCCTTTGAGTATAGGAAGGCTACTGATTTGTTTGAGTTATTTTTTACCCAGCCACTTTGCTGAAGTTGTTTATCAGGTTTAGGAGTTCTCTGGTTGAGTTTTTGGTGTCATGTAAGTATACTACCATATGATCTGCAAATAGTGATATTTTGACTTCTTTCCAATTTGTATCCCTTTGACCTCCTTTTGTTTTCTAATTGCTCTGGGTAGAACTTCAAGTATTATATTGAATAGATAGGAAGAGAGAGGGCAGCCTTTTCTAGTCTCTGATGTTAGTGTGATTTCTTCAAGTTTCTCTCCATTTAGTTTGATGTTGGCTACTGGTTTGCTGTATATTGCTCTTACTATGTTTAGGTATGGGCCTTGAATTACTGATCTTTCCGAGACTTTCACCATGAAGGGGTGTTGAATTTTTTCAAATGCTTTCTCAGCATTTAATGATATGATCATGTGGTTTTTTTCTTTGAGTTTGTTTATATAGTGGATTACAATCATGGATATCCGTATATTGAACCATCCCGGTATCCCTGGGATGAAGCCTACTTAATCATGGTGAATGATTGTTTTGATGTATTCTTGGGTTTAGTTTGTGAGAATTTTATTGAGTATTTTTGCATTGATATTAAGGGAAATTGGTCTGAAGTTCTCTTTCTTTGTAGGGTCTTTGTGTGGTTAGGTATAGAGTAATTGTGGCTTCATAGAGTGAATTGGGTAGTGTTCCTTTCTGTTTCTATTTTGTGGGATAGTTTGAAGAGTATTGGTACTCTTTCTTTGAAAGTCTGATAGAATTCTGATAGAAAACCCATCTGGTCCTGGGCTTTTTTTTGGTTGGGAGACTTTTAATGACTGCTGCTATTTCTTTAGGGGATATGGGACTGTTCAGATGGCTTATGTGATCCTGATTTAACTTTGGTATTTGGTATCTGTCTAGAAAATTGTCCATTCATCCAGATTTTCCAGTTTTGTTGGATGTATGCTTTTGTAGTAGGATCTGATGATTTTTCAAATTTCCTTAGTTTCTGTTATTATGTCTTCCTTTTCACTTTTGATTTTGTTAATTTGGATACTGTCTCTGCGCCCTCTGGTTAGTCTGGATCTGGATAAGGGTTTATCTATTTTGTTGATTTTTTTCAAGAACCAGCTCCTGGTTTTGTTGATTCTTTGTAGTTCTTTTTGTTTTTACTTGGTTGATTTCAGCCCTGATTTTGATTATTTCCTGCTGTCTACTCTTCTTGGGTGTATTTGCTTTTTTTTTTTTTTTTTTTTTTTTTAAGCTTTCAGGTGTGCTTTCAAGCTGCTAGTGTATGCTATCTCCAGTTTCTTTTTGAAGGCACTCAGAGCTATGAGTTTTCCTCCTAGCACTAGTTTCATTGTGTCCCTTAAGTTTGGGTATGTTGTGCCTTCTTTTTCACTGAATTATAAAAAGTCTTTAATTTTTTTCTTTATTTCTTCCTTGACCAAGTTATCATTGAGTAGAATATTGTTCAGCTTCCATGTGTGTGTGGACTTTCTATTGTTTTTGTCGCTATTGAAGATCAGCCTTAGTCCATGCTAATCTGATAGGATGCATGGGATTATTTCAATCTTCTTGTATCTGTTGAGGTCTGTTTTGTGACCAATTATATGGTCAATTTTGGAGAGGGTAACATGAGGTGCTGAGAAGAAGGTATATTCTTTTGTTTTAGGATGAAATGTTCTATAGATATCTGTTAAATCCATTTGGTTCATAACTTCTGTTAGTTTCACTGTGTCTCTGTTTATTTTCTGTGTCCATGATCTGTCCATTGCTGAGAGTGGTGTGTTGAGGTCTCTCACTATTATTGTGTGAGGTGCAATGTGCTTTAAGCTTTAGTAAAGCTTCTTTTATGAGTGCATTTGGAGCATTTATGTTTAGAATTCAGAGTTCATCTTGGTAAATTTTTCCTTTGAAAAATTTTTACTTTGAGTATGAAGTGTCCTTCCTTATCTTTTTTGATAACTTTAGGTTGAAAGTCTATCTTATTCGATATTAGAATTGCTACTTCAGGTTGTTTCTTGGGACCATTTGCTTGGAAAATTGTTTTCTAGTCTTTTACTCTGAGATAGTGTCTGCCTTTATTACTGAAGTGTGTTTCCTGTATGTAGCAAAATTCTGAGTCCTGTTTCTGTATCTAGTCAGTTAGTCTATGTCTTTTTATTGGGGAATTGAGTCCATTGTTTTTAAGAGATATTAAGGTATAGTGATTGTTGCTTCATGTTATTTTTTTTTTTGGTTAGGTATGGAATTATATTTATGTGGTTATCTTTTTTTGGGTTTGTTAACAGATTACTTTCTTGTTTTTTCTAGGGTGTAGTTTACCTCCTATGTTGGAGTTTTCCATCTATTATCCTTTGTAGGGCTGGGTTTGTGGAAAAATATTGTGTAAATTTGGTTTTGTCATGCAATACTTTGGTTTCTCCATCTATGGTAATTGAGAGTTTTGCTGGGTATAGTAGCCTGGGCTGGCATTTGTGTTCTCTTAGGGTTTATATGTTATCTGACCTTTTTTCCTTACTGCTTTTAATAGTCTTTCTTTGTTATTTGGTATTTTGTCTATTTTGTGATAGGAGGGATTTCTTTTCTCATCCAATCTATTTAGAGTTCTGTAGGCTTTTTTATACTGGTGGGCATCTCTTTCTTGAGGCTAGGGAAGATTTCTTCTATAATTTTGTTGAAGATATTTACTGGCCCTTTAAGTTGGGAATCTTCATTCTCTTCAATACCTATTATCCTTTATTTTGGTCTTCTCATTGTCTTCTTGATTTCCTGGAAGTTTTGGGTTCGGACCTTTTTGCTTTTTGCATTTTCTTTGACTGTTGTGTTAATGTTTCCTATGATATATTCTGCACCTGAGATTCTCTCTTCTATCTCTTGTATTCTGTTGGTGATGATGACTCCTGATCTCTTTCCTATGTTTTCTAAATCCAGGGTTGTCCCTCTTTGTGATTTCCTTTTTGTTTATATTTCCAGTTTTAGATCCTGAATGGTTTTGTTCAATTCCTTCACCTGTTTGGTTGTATTTTCCTGTAACTCTTCAAAGGATTTTTGTGTTTCCTTTTTAAGGGCTTTTAGCTATTTACTTGTGTTCTCCTGTATTTCTTTAAAGGAGTTATTTATGTCCTTCTTAAAGTCCTCTATCATCATCATGAGATGTGATTTTAAATCAAAGTCTTGCTTTTCTTGTGTTTTTGGGTATCTAGGGCTTGCTGTGGTGGAAGAACTGGGTTCTGATGATGCCAAGTAACCTTTGTTTCTGTTGCTTATGTTCTTGCACTTGCCTCTGGCCATCTTGCTACCTGTGGTGTTAACTGATCTTGCTGTCTTTGATTGTAGTTTGTCTTCCTTTAAGCTTGTATGTGAGTACTCTTGGGATACTGGCTTTTTCTGGGCAGAATTTGGGTATGGAGAGCTGTGGCACAGTGTCAGCTCTGGATGCAGATGGAAACTGGAAGTATCTTGTTCCTTGGTTCCTGTGTCCTGATGGCTCTGGGTGGGTCCCTCTTGGGCCAGGCATTTGAGCAGAAGTAGTGGTCTCACCTATGCTCTCAGGTGTGTCAACAATCCTGAGAGACTAGCTCTCTCTCAGTTGGTGGGATTTGGGTATAGAGAACTTGGAACAGGGTCAGTTCTGTGGTGCTAATGGAAACCAGAACTTGAAAATGACCATCTTAATAAAAGCAATGTACAGAGCCAATGTAATACCAATCAAAGCTCCAACACAATTCTTTACAGACCTTGACAGAGCAATTTTCAACTTCATATGGAAAAACAAAAAACCCAGGAAGCTAAAACAATCCTACATAATAAAAGAATGTCTAGAGTTATCACCATCCCTGATCTCAAGCAGCACTACTGTGCAATAATAATAAGAACTGCACAGTATTTGTATTGGAACAGATAAGTTAATCAATGGAATTGAATTGAAGATCCTAAAATAAATCCAAACACCCATGGACACTAGAGTTTTGACAAAGAAGGCAAACCATACAATAGAAAAAAAGAAAGCATCTTCAACAAATGGTGCTGGTCTAACTGGAAGTCTGTATGTGGAAGAATACAAATAGATCCATATCAATTGCCCCCTGCACAAAACTCAATTCCATGTGAATCAAATACCTCAATATAAAACCATGTACACTAAATCTAATAGAACAAAAAGTGGGGACTAGCTTTGAACTCATTGGTACAGGAGACAAGTTCCTGAACAGAACACCAGTGGATCAGGCTCTATCACACAATTGATAAAGGGAATCTCATGAAGCTGCAAAGCTTAGAAAAAGGCAAAGGACCAAGACCAGTGGCATGGGTTGTTTCAAGTCTGTCTGGGCTGGTGCCCTTGGGCACAAATTTTGCAGCCAGTCCCACAACACTCAGAGGAAGCTCCACTCCCAGGTACTCTAACACGCCTAGGATCATAGGATTAGAGGTGAGAAGACAACATCTGTCCCAACATCAAGAGCAACTGGGGCCAGTGGGACCCAGGTACACAGGAAACTCTGCCAGACCATGGGTTCCTTCCAGTATGTCTGGGCCAGTACCTTGAACAGACCTTGGGTGCAAACTCTGCAGCCAGTCCCACAACACCCAGAGGAAGCTTCACTCCCAGGCACTGTAACACATAGTGTTGCGTCCCGGCTTCAGCTCAGCCTTCAGACTTTGGTGGTTTCTGCTTGGAGGCTACCACCTGGGGAGCCAAAACAAAAACTCTCTACATACTATCAGTTCTTCCTTGGAGCAGCTGCCTGGAAATTCACACTGAGATACAGACACACCTACTGCTTGGAGACCTTTCAAGCTGCTGGGTACCTTGGTGCCTGACTTCTTCTGCAGTGTTTATATTAGGCAAATATCATGTAACCTAGAGATTCAGTTTCAGTTTCTCATGTACCTATATATATGCTGAATACCCTAAGTAAAGTATGAAGCCTAGATTGGGGCATAACTTGGCTTTGTGTTTCTCTTGTTCTCAAACTCTATATTTCAGGTCCTTTGGTCCTTCTTCTGAGAGAACCCAAGTTCGTGAAACTGCAAGACAGTTTCAGACAGATGGCACCCGGACTCATGGACTCAGACTCAGAGGATAAATAAAGGACACACTGTCAAAGCAGAGCTCTGCCTAAAGAATTCAGAAGAAAAGAATAAAAGGTCATATACCATTCTATACAGTAGGTAATTTTGATGCTAGCACTGGCTTTATTTTTATATTGTAGAAGTATTTCTGTATAAGAAGGGTATGGGGCTAGGTTGAGTTGGTGCTGACCTGGTGTTTAATTTATCTAGGAGGTGTGACAGTGAGGATGGGTTCAAACAAATCAAAAAGTAGTGATACAGATTGCAGATAAGTTGTTTCAGGCAGGAGAAATTAGTGTAGAAAAAAAGAGAGATAGAGCATCAGAAAGCGAATCGAGCTCACAGGACGCAGAGAACACAGATATGGAAAGCAAAGAGAGTCAAAATACTTCCTCAGAAAGCAGATCTACTAGGTCTCATGGAGAGGAGTGGCATTCATATGCATCATCTGTTCCCTCTAGGTCTACTATTGTATCATCTGCTCCTTCTATGTCTACTATGATAGGAGAGAAGGCTCAGAGAGATTTACAATTAAGTAAATTGGAGTTTGAAATCAAGTTACAGAAATTGAATAATGAGTTGAATGAAATAAAGGCAGTATCAGGCAAAAGAGAGGACAGCTATCTAGAGACAGGCCATTCTCCTTTAGAGAGAGCAATTAATCAGGCTCTCGAAAACGGGCAGGACACTTTGGGAGTGTGAGTGTTTCCAGTAGTAGAAAGGCTTGATCAATCAAATAAGAGATATAGACAATATCAGACCTTAGAATTCAAGGTGATAAAAGATCTAAAAGAAGTGGTGGCTCAATATGGTCCAAACACCCCATTTATGCAGGCACTTTTGGACAATGTAATAGAGTCAAATTTAACACCTCAAGATTGGATAACTTTATGTAAGGCTACATTGCTAGGAGGTGATTTTTTACTTTGAAGTTCAGAATGGCGGGAAATTAGCAAAATGACAACTGTGTGAAATGCTCAGTCAGGTAATCCAGAATGGAATTTATAGACATGCTCCTGGGAGAAGGATAGTATGAAGGAAATGCTAGACAGATTGAGTATCCTCCTGGGGTAGATGCACAAATTGCGATGGCAGTGAGAAGGGCTTGGATTCAATTACCTACGAAAGGTGAGGTTGGTGGAAGTCTAGCTGGCATCCGACATGGTCCAGAGGAGCTTTTTCAAAATTTCATGGCCAGGTTTCAGCAAACTGCGAACAGAATCCTTGGGGAATCTCATACGGACAGTACACAGTTGGCTTATGAAAATGCTAATGTGTGCAGAGCAGCTATTCAGCCACACAAGGGTCGGATGGATTTATCTGGATATATTTGCCTTTGTGCAGATATTGGACCTTCCTATAATCAAGGTTTGGCTATGGCAGCTGCATTGCAGGGAACTACAGTTCAAGAGATCCTGGAGCAAAGGCAGGAGAATAAAGGATGTTTTATATGTGGAAGTCTGAATCATTTTAAAAATGATTGCTCTAGGAAATTAGGATCCACAAGCAGGCAGCAGGCAGGTGCTGCCCTGAGAATCTGTCGTCGTTGCAGGAGAGGGAAGCATTGAGTCAGAGATTGTAAAAAAAAAAGGCTTTCAACACAATACCTGGTCAGGAAACTAGTGGAGGGGCCAGCCCCGGGCCCCCTTTTTAAAACAACAGCCATAATATGGAGCCATGAGGCTGCCACCCAGCCAAGGTCTTTGAACTTTTCAAGGCAACCCCAGGAAGTGCAGGATTGGACCTTTGTTCTACCTGCCACACAGTATTAACACCAGAAATGAGAGTTCAAATTCTGCCCACTGGAGTTTTTGGGCTTTTGCCCACAGAGACTTGGGGATTTATTATTGGGAGAAGTAGCACGATTGTGAATGGATTGCAGATTTATCCAGGTAAAAGAGTCGGAGCTGGTAATTTGCAACTCAATCAGGTGCCTACACTCATCTTCAACACAATGTAGCTCAGCTTTACAAGAACTCTAGAGAAGGCTGTTTTCAGAGACACTGTGGCAGCTTATGGACTTTGCAGGTGATAAAGGCATGTCTTGGCATTGGGTGCACGGGAAGAAGGTGCATTCTGAAAACCTGTGTTCTATGATCTAGGTCTCTGGCAAGTAATCAACTTAAGGCAGGGACACGTCCCAAGTGGCTGTGGATATACTGAGTGGCTGTGGATATATATATATCGAAATGAGCCTGGTTTGTAGAATTCAAACTAGATGCACATGATCTCAAAGACGGGTAAGATATTTGCCAGTAGATATTATACTCTAGGTGAGATTCATCAAAGCACCATAAAAATTCCCATGCAGGACTGTGATGTTTGATTATGCCTTAGTCCTGCTATTATCTAAATAAAAAGGGAGGAACTGTTGCCTTGGCACCAGACTTCTTCTGCAGTGTTTATGTTATGCAAATATCATATAACCTAGAGATTCAGTTTTGGTTTCTCGTGTACCTATATATATGCTGAATACCCTAAGTAAAGTATGAAGCCTTGATTGGGGCGCAACTTGGCTTTGTGTTTCTCTTGTTCTCAAACCCTATATTTCAGGTCCTTTGGTCCTTCTTCTGAGAGAACCCAAGTTTGTGAAACTGCAGGACAGTTTCAGACACATAGAATCCCAGAATTACAGGATCACAGAGACAGCTTGACTCTGAGGAGTTCCAGCACAACCTAGGTCACAGCAAGGACAGGCCCCAGTCTGATTTAGCTAGGGCAGGTAGCACTAGAGATAACCTGATGGCGGGAGACAAGTGCAAGAAAATATGCAACAGAAATCAAGGATACTTAACATCATCAGAACCCAATTCTCCCACCATAGCAAGTCCTGGCTACACCATCACATTGGAAAAGCAGGATTCGGTTCCAAAATTACTTCTCATGATGATGAAAGAGGACATTAAGAAGGACATAAATAACTCCCTTAAAGAATAAAGGAAAATGCAGGTAAATAGCTAGAATCCCTTAAAAAGAAAACACAAAAATCCCTTGAAGAACTACAGGAAAATAAAATCAAACAGGTGAAGGAAATGAACAAAACCATCCAGGATCTAAAAATGGAAATAGAACAATAAAGAAATCACACAGGGAGACATCCCTGGAGGATGAAAACCTAGGAAAGAGATCAGGAGTCATAGATGCAAGCATCACAAACAGAATACAAAGATTTTGCTTGACTGTTGTGTCAATGTTTTTCCATGTCAAACCAAATTTACACAATATCTATCCACAAATTCTGCCCTACAAAGGATAATAGATAGAAAACATCAACATAAGGAGCAAAACTATACCCTAGAAAAAGCAAGAAAGTAATCTTTCAACAAATCCACACAAACTTAATTCTACCTCTTACAACAAAAACAACAGGAAGTGACAATTACTTTTTCTTAATATCTCTTATTATGAAAATTAATATTACCAACATATACTAATCGATTCAAATTCAAAAGTATGAGGAATTGCAAATTTATTGGCTATCATCCAGTGGTCTCTTTAATTTGGTAATTGGAGAAATAGGTCCAATATTGTACAATCTATATATACTTTCTGCTTGTTTGTACCTGACAGTGTCTTATTGGGTACCATATAATGGTCTTGAAATAATGCTATCTCAGCCTCTCTATTAGTAGAATTGTTTATTTGATGTTTTTATACTATACTATGTTTTTCAGAACAGCTTACATATTTCAAATGTGTTTATACAGCCAAAAGAAACATAGACAATTAACTTGGGAGGTAGCTTGTAAGAGAACAACTAAGAGAGACTGAATGCTTTGTTTGATGTTTGTAACTATTTTATCAAGTCTGAAGAAGAGGACTTTATAAGTTGCTCTTTCTCTGAGATGAATACTTTTAAAAATTATCACAGCCAATGAACCAGATTCTTACCCTCACCTATTGTGTGTGCTACCCTCACCTATTGTGTGTGCCACCCTCCAAGCAGAACCACTGTTCATTGAAACAGTTGGTGACTGACTTCATGGATAGACCATCTTAATACACACACCATTTCTTAAATGAATGTATCCTGTTCTTTGTGGGCTGAGTATGAAGACAATCATTCCAGTCAAATAGCTTTGACCATAGCAGAAAATTTGTATCCAAAAATCATGCCTATAATTCATTTCTTGGTGTAGCAGAACTGTCAACTCTTAGCTTAGCTACTATGGAGGTAAAATCCCTTGGTGATGTGAGGGTCATTGAAGTTCAGCCTTATTACAATGAACTCCAGTGTCTAAAAATTGTTCTTATTTTGGGCTTGTATCACAGTAAGAGCCAAGATTTTAAGCTCTCCCAAAAACAAAACAAAACAAACAAACAAACAAACAAAAAGACTTTATATATTTATGTTCATTTAAGAAAACACTAGTAGTGATGTATTATTTTAAAATATACAGCTAGTATGTTTGGAGTTACTTAAAATGTATATTGAGAAAAATGTATGTATTTTCAGTATTGTTGTAGATAAGCATCTACATAAGACTGTTCAATTAATTGCTTTATATCAAACAACTTTTATAATATTCATTTTACTGTTATAATATTTTATAAATTTTAAAGAATATGACAAAATAAAAGAAACCCAAAAGGTATTACAGGTATTGAAGGGGTGGGGGAGGGGTTGAGAGTTCTGGGTGGAGTTGTACAAAAGGGAAAGAAGAATGTGTTATAATTCTATTTACTTAAAATATGTTTTTAAATGTTAACAAATTCAGATAAACTCAAATTATGTATCTTTTCTCATCATAATGCAATAAAATTTTTTAAAAAATGGGAAAAAAAGAAAGGCAAAGGACCCTGTCAATAGGACAAACTGACATCCTATAGACTCGGAAAGGATCTTCACCAATACTACATCTGATAGTGGGCTAATATCCAAAATATATACAGAACTCAAGAAGTTAGACACCAACAAACCAAATAACCTAATTAAAAATGGGTACAGAATTAAATAGAGAATCTCAACAGAGGAATCTAAAGTGACCAAGAAGCCATTTAAAAAATGTTCAACGTCTTTAGTTATTAGGGAAATGAAAATACAAATGACCTTGAAATTATATCTTACACCAATCAGAATGGCTAAGATAAAAAACTCAAGTTACAGTACATGCTGGTAAGGATGTGGTACAAGAGGAACAGTCCTCCATTGCTGGTAGAAGTGCAAACTTGTACAACTATTTTGTAAATTAATTTGGTGGTTTCTCAGAAAATTGAGAATAGGTCTACCTCAAGACCCATCTATACCAATCCTGGGCATATACCCAAAAGATGCTACACTATACCACAGAAACACTTGCTCAATTGTGTTCATACTAGTTTTATTTTTAATAGCCAGACAGTGGAAACAACATAGATATCCCTCTACAGAAGAATGGATAAAGAAAATGTGGTACACAAAGGAATATTATTCAGCTAGGAAAAACAAAAACATTATGAAATTTGCAGGCAAATGGGTGGCACTTTTGACCATCATCCTCAGTGAGGTAACCCAGACCCAAATGGACATACATGGTATGTACTCACTTATAAGTGGATATGAGACATAAAGTAAGGATATCCTTGCTACATTCCCCAGAACCAAAGAAGCTAAAGAAAGAAGTCCCAAGCAAGAATTCTTGAATCTCACCTAGAAAGGGGTATAATATAGTCACAGGAGGCAGATGGAGGGAGGGAACTGGGTAGGAGAGGAGATAGACAGGGGAATGGGGAGATGTAAGGATCACTTGTATGGAGAGACAAGAGAGAAGACCAGAGGAGCAGGAGAATGAATGATAATCAGCAGCTGGTCAAGGTGTGGTGGTGGCAGACATCTTGAGGACATGCCAGAGACCTGGGATGAGGGATACTCCCAGGAGTCAGTGGGGATAACCTTAGCAGAGACTCACAACAATGGGCATATGGAACCTGAAGAGGCTACCTCCTGTAACCATGCATCAGTGATAAGAATACCACCAACCCACTCACAAAACTTCTGCCTCAAAATTTATCCTGTCTACAAGAAATGCAGTGACACAGAGCAGAGAATATGGGAATGGCCAAAGCAATAACTGGCCCAATTTGAGACTCATCCTATGGACAAGCATCAATCCCTGACACTATTAATGATACACTTGCTATACATGCAGACAGGAGCCTAGCATAATTGCCCTCTGAGAGTATCCACCCAGCAGCTGGCTGAAACACTTGGGAGAGACCCACGCCAAACATTGGATGGAGCTCAAAGACTCTTATGGAAGAGTTGGGGAGGGATGATAGCCTTGAAGGGGATAGGAACTCCACATGAAGACCAACAGAGTCAACTAACCTGAACCCTTGGGGGGTCTCAGAGACTGAACCACCAACCAAAGCACATACACAGGTTGAACCTAGGTTCCACACACATATATAGCAATATGTAGATTGGTCTTCAACAATTGCACAAGTGGCTATCCCTAAAGGTGTTCCATGTCTGTGGAACACACTCCTCTAACTGGGCTGCCTTGTCTGTCCACAGTGGGAGAGGATAATCCTAGTCCTGCAGAGACTTGATGTGCCAGGGTAGGGGGACACCCAGGGAGCCCTCTACTCTCTCAGAGGAGGAGGATAGTAAGGCACAGTGGGACAGGCTGTGTGAGAAAAAGTTGGGGCAGTGAGGTGGGTAGTTATATAAAAGAGTTTGGAAGAAGGAAAAGAAAGGGGGAATGTAATAATATTATAATCTCCAAAATAAAGAATAGAAAGAAAAAAAGTACCAGATTCTCTTTCTTCATGGCCCACATGCATTCACTTTTAACCAATACTTCTGACTACTGATTTTTATTAGTGTGGCATTTCTTGAGTTCACTATACTAGGAAGTCTTCCCATCATATATTATTAAATACATTGACTTTAATCTATAGCATTTATGATCATTGTCAATATATCTATTACAGTGTACTTAATAAATAATAGGCCTACAGCTCACAAGGACTCTTGTGTCATACTTAGCATAGTGCATGATTAAATAGATGTTCCTCAGATGGTGTGACACTCAAAAAACCTATCATAAAATTAAGATGTGGTAAGTCACAAATATACTTTATACACATAACCTGTTGAACACCCAAGTTTAGCAGCAAAGTGTACCGTAGATACTATATTTTTATCTTTATGACTTCATAGCTTTATGAAGCTTTATGACATGGAAAACAGAGCTCAACGACACTGTGCAGCATTGGAAGAGAATGTTATCACAAACCACTAACTTGGAAAACATCAAATTCAAAATTATATGGCTCGGATTGAATGTATAACAGTTTTGTGCCACTGTAAAGATGGACATTAGGAAGCTGAAAACTGTGTGAAACTATTTACTTGATGAATTTTCTAGCTTCCTACAATGTGTGGGTGAAATAGTTGTTGACTAGAGGAGGGAACAGATTATGAGCTGAAGCATTGCTGTCATGGAAACAGTTAACACTGGGTATGTGATGGGAGACTGTTTGGTACTTTTTAAAATTTAAATGAAGTGGGCTCTACCTTTATAGTCATATGGCACCAGTCCAGTGAGGGCTGAATGGAGAAGGAAAATACCCTGGGATAAGAAAGACTCTTTTTTTTTCCTCCCATAGGAAAGTGACTCAGTTATGAGCTTCCAGCAGCTGATACTTCTAGCATCTTTAATCAGAACACCCATTAAAGATAAAGAGTTCATTTGGGCCTAAGTCTGATTTGTGAGGATGAGCAGTTTGAGGTTCATGGTTCATAGAGCATGCATTGGGTCTTTGCTTCATCCACCAAATACATATATGTCTGTCTGTCTACATGTATGGACATACATACATATGTAGGTATATGCATATGTATCTAAGTATGCATGTGTCCTTGTGAAAACAATGAAGCATGTGGGTGGTTGGGCCAAAAGAGAGAGTGGGGTGGGAGTAGAGGGAGAGGTAGAGAGAGAGGGAGAGAAGCACACCTGACTTCCTTCCTTTCTTTCTTTTCTTTTCTTTCTGGCTCAAGAAGAGCCCCTAGCCTGGCCAGCACGGGGTGGGGGGGTTTGAGCTAAGAGAAAATAGCCCAAGTAACTAAGCCTTTTCCCCCTTAATCCCCTGATGGAATCAGCAGGAGTTAAATTGCCAGAAGTCACCAGCTCTAGAGAAAGAGTTAAATTGCTATCAGCCAGTAGCTTTTAGCCCCAAAATAGTAAGGAAGAGTTAAAATGCCAGAAGTCAATAGCTTTTGGCTCCAGTCACCAAAGCCATACCCCTCCTCTCTGCCTGTCAGTTTACCCCCTGTCTCCCTGCTCATCCACCCACCCTTCTGGGATGTTCACTCAGCCCATGTGTCTCTCTAGTCTGAAGACTAACTAGGTCTTTGACCAGATGTGCTGTGAGTCCTCAGGGACCTGCCAATTGATATTAACACCCTTTCCCAGAGCCTGTTCATAATGATGGTTGCTCCTTTGAGGAGACATCAAGAAGGAATTTTCATAACTTTCACAAGCAGCAACAAGATGAAGCAAAGGACTTGGGCTGTGGAAATGAGGTCAGATTTGGAATTTGGTGTTGGGGGATGCCTACTGAGAGCTGATTTTTTATTAAAGCCCTGTGAAAAGAATCATTTCTCAGTTTGGTTAATGGGGCTGCAACTCAGCAAATGCAACTGCTTAACATATCTTGGTAGTTTCTCTCTCTCTCTCTCTCTCTCTCTCTCTCTCTCTCTCTCTCTCTCTGTCAGGTGTGTATATGTATGTGATTTTGTGGATGTGTGCATGGATGCTCCAGAATGAGGAAGCCAGAGGTAGATGGCAGGCCTTTTTCTCAGTCTCTCTCTACCTCATGTTTTTGGAGAACTGGTTTCTCACTGACCCTGAGCTCACTGACACAGGCTGGCTAGCAAGATGGCTCACCAGCTATCTCTACCCCACAGAGTCTGCACTGCAGACATTTATTTGACTGAGCTTTCTCTCCAGCCCAGCAGCTCTTAGTAGTCTTGGATACTGTTCCCCTGAGTCAGAAGGTTTGTACTTTACAGGTCTGGCCTGGGCACTGAAAAGAAGAATTAAGCACAATGACACAGAGATCACAGAGGACACATTGCTACAAGCTGTTAGTTCACAGACACCTAGTGATCTCATTGACCCTCACAGTCAGCTGGAGGCACTCCCAGGTCTTTCTGCGTGGTCTCATTTTCTCATCCTCAGGGCACACTAGCCCAGGAGGATGCTACTAATAGTGTTGACAACTTCAGAAGCATTACCTTCACAGTCCATGAGTGATGTGTTTAATTTTCTCTTCAGCACTCAGAAATTGCTATGCAGCCCTTGTGAGCACAAAGTCTTCCCCCCACCATCACTCCAAAGCTATAGCAGTGTGTCACTGTGGAGGCTGGAATGGTGCCTGGTAGCTCTGGGTCCGGGGTTGGGGGAAGGGTTAGTAGAACCTTCCCAACTCTGGCAAGATCCTCCCTTTCCAAATATTCTACTTGCTGCTAAATGTATCTTCCTCATAATTGACCCAAAGCTTCAAATTCAAAGCGCACATCCTTGAGGACAGCCCAAACACAAGGAAAACAGTGCCCAGCTTGTCATATTAGGTTCTCTGAGATGTATTAGCTGGAGCCATGCCTCTGAGTGCTTTGTGTCTTCCTCTTATATCAATCAGAGCATTGTCACATACCCACTATTCCTGCACCTCTGGCTGTGTTCTTATATTTCCCTTTCCTGAACTTTCATAGAATCCAGGCCATTGTTGAGGAGATTAAAGACAGAATCAGGTCACAGCCTAGAGAGGAACCTTCCTGTCAACTAGAGGAAGTCGAAGAAGTGACTTCTAGTGACCATTGAATCCAGTCTTTTCTGTACACACCTAGAACTCTGACCTGTTTCTCACAGATGAGACTCAACAGAGCCCCTTCTTCTGTAAAGCACCCAGAGTGTCATGTTTGGTGGGAAACATCAGGCTCAGTGGTCACTCCTCAATAGACACTCTTCTGTTTATTATGGTGTCCTTGTCCCAAAAGTCCAGCTTCTGTTTCATCAAATTCCCACAATTTCAGGTCCTTTAAGACCTTTTTTGTTCTTATTTACTTATTATGTAACTTAAACAGTAGGGTATATGTGTCTTTACCCAGT
>JADRCD010227837.1:0-16846 GCA_019843815.1 Montemys delectorum
CTGTGAGCTCTAGGCTAGCCAAAGATACACAGTGAGACACTGTATCAAAAAAAAAGCGGCGGTGGTGGCCCACACCTTTAATCCCAGCACTTGGGAGGCAGAGGCAGACGGATTTCTGAGTTTGAGGCCAGCCTGGTCTACAGAGTGAGCTCCAGGACAGCCAGGGCTACACAAAGAAACCCTGTCTTGAAAAAAAAAAAAAAAGTAGATGATTCTAGATGAACCAACCCTAAATCTAAACACAGTGAGGAAGGAGTTAGAACTATAGGAAAATGGAGACAAAATTACACATAAGGCATGTAGGTGTGTTCATCGCATGGTGGCAGTCTCAATAGCACAGTAGAAGCTGGACCTACCTCCCAGGCTTCCAAGAACGTTGTTTTACTGGTGAGGATATTGCCTTGATCATCTTTGGGGAATAACTCCTTTCCTGGCTGCAAATACAAAACAAATGCCCATTGGTTGCACCTGGTTCTATGACTCAAGGATCCATGACAATGAAATATCCAGTACCCACACCTGCTTAGTGCCTGGTCCAGCTCTGGGGGGACACACTTCAACCACATCTCTAGCCCAACCTACTGTGGTTAGGTAAATCCTAAATTACAGAAACTGCTGGACCAGTTTGCAAACCTGCTGTTGTGGGTCACAGACATGCTCAGGAATTTTCATCGCCTTGGAAACTAATGCAGCATTATGTGGATCCACATAAACCTGGGGGAATTTTAATTTCAAGACCACTAGGCAAGAATCTGATTCCCAGTATCTTCAAACTTGGTTTCAGTCACTCCCTAGGCTAGCTGTACTGGCTGGTTTTGTGTGACAACTTGACACAGGCTGGAGTTATCACAGAGAAGGGAGCTTCAGTTGAGGAAATGCCTCCATGAGACCCAGCTGTGGGGCATTTTCTCAATTAGTGATCAAGGGAGGGCCCCTTGTGGGTGGTGCCATCCCTGGGCTGGTAGTCTTGGGTTCTATAAGAGAGCAGGCTGAGCAAGCCAGGGGAAGCAAGCCAGTAAGGAACATCTCTCCATGGCCTCTGTGTCAGCTCCTGCTTCCTGACCTGCTTGAGTTCCAGTCCTGACTCCCTTTGATGATCAACAGCCACGTGGAAGTGTAAGCTGAATAAACCCTTTCCTCCCCAACTTGCTTCATGGTCATGATGTTTGTGCAGGAATAGAAACCCTGACTAAGACACATGCTCTGAATGGCAGGCGTCTCAGTATGCTTTGGTTGGCCTGAGAGCTGGACCCTGGAATACAATACCCAAGGCCATCTCAAGGTGCCTCTTGAGAGGGCATGACTGGACACAGAACCAGTGGGCAGCTGATAGGGTCACGCCCCCGTGACCACAGCCCTGTGTCAGCAGCTACAGATAAGCACAGAGAGCAGTCAAACCTTAAATCCCTGTGGCCAGTGAATAAGATAGAGGTCCAGATAGTCCAGCTTCAGATCCGAGAGGGTTTTCTGGAAGGCCTCCTTTAGCAGTTTCTTCTCAAAGCAGGTGGGCCACAACTGCAGAGTAGGACAGTGGGGAGGGGGTGGGGGTTAGGAAATGGAGGAAAAGTGTCACACTACACTCACCAACCTGCTCAGAGGTTTACAGTCTGATCTAGCCTCAGGACAGAATATTTATATTTAACCAAACTGGCTAGTTCATATACATGATCTGATCCTCACGGCTCAGTGAGTCAGGTCATTTCCTAAGCATTGAGGGTGACTGATACATTTTCCCATGCTTGTAGCATTTGATGCATTTCTTAGATCCCTTAGCATTCTGATGCTATTTATGGGATGGTCCCATAGCCCCAAGATGCCAGGTCCCGATGGTGAATTACGAGGAATTAAATGGCCATGCTATACAGAGTCTGTGTCTCACACCAGATGTAGTTTCCAGGTGGATAAAGGGTGCTAGCTGGTGATAGCCAGTCAACCACATCATTCTACACACCCCTCTCCTCTCTCTTTAAAGCATTTTATATTTCACTTTTATTGAGATAAAAAGATATTCCTATGCAACAATAAAAAAAATATTCTTTCTATATAGCCACTAAGAACACAGTACTGAGTGATATGGCTCAGGGCTCATCCTTTAAAAAAAATATTTATTATTTCAATGTATGCATGTACACTATATGAATGGGTACCCGTAGAGGCCAGAAGAGGGTGCCAGATTCTTTGGAACTTGAGTTACAGGAGTTGTGAACCACCTGATCTTGGTGCTGGGAACCTCTGAGCCATCTCTCCTGCCCCAAGACCCACCCTTAAGGGCAGCCCTAGCATCTG
The DNA here is from genome assembly GCA_019843815.1 of Montemys delectorum. NCBI lineage: Eukaryota > Metazoa > Chordata > Mammalia > Rodentia > Muridae > Montemys > Montemys delectorum. The sequence goes on from JADRCD010227837.1 coordinate 2,287, forward strand.
ACTGGGCAGAAGGATCTCACTGACAGAAAGTGTGAAAGTCAAGAGTATTCAAATCTCAAAGGCGCCTTCCTTGTTATAGGAAAACTAACGTAGCAGCAGAATCACATCAATACTGGCTTGGAGCATGGACAGTTATCCTCACAGATACAGCGAAAACAAGGAAGGGGGTTAGGAAAAGCTGGAGAGGGTTCTGGGTATGGACCAGACTCTACCTGCTTTAAAGTTTCATCCACCAAGTGGACCACTGTACCTTGCTGACGATGAAGAGATCCTCCCGCCTCACAGCCTTCTCTTTGATCTTCTCTTGGATGGCTTCTCCCACCTCATTCTCATTGCAATATGCATAGGCACAGTCGATATGGCGGTACCCAGCATCAATGGCCGCCTTCACAGCTTCTTTGACTTGGTTTGGGGGAGACTGAAAGGCAACAGAAAAGGCCATTGGATGCTCTTATACCAAAACCTTCCTCAACAGGCTCCATACAGCCCAGTTTCACCAGATCATTGCATTGCTGGGGGACCACTAGAGAAGAAAGCAAGCTTGTCAAAGGATAAGAAAAAGTGAACCACAATGCTCCCCCATCCCGTGTTCTATCAGAGCTAAAAGTCGGTTTCCATCTAATGTACCTGGTCTTAAAGGAGCTCTTGTTTCTGGGGTGACCCATGGCTCCCACTGCAAGTTACTGAAAGCCAGGCTTAACTCTGCAGCGACTCAAAGGATTTCACCTCCAGACCATGATAAGAATGTGAAGAATGGTTACTGTATGGTAAATCCAGACTCGACCACCACACAGCAGCTTATACAACTGCGCTCATGAATCAAATACAATCAACTTTTTTTTTTTAAAAGCAGAAAGCCAAACCACTGGATACGGTGGCCCATGTATGTGTAATCCCAGTATTTGGGAAACAGGAGGATTGTGAGTTTGAGGCACACAGTTGTCCCCAAAATAAAACATAAATGCAAAAAAAGCCTTTCATTAACAAAACAACCAGTCGAACAAAAAACTCCTCTCCTTTCACCAAATCTAGAAATATCTTGGTTAAGAATCAAACATAGAAAAGCACTAGAGAGATAGTCAGCTTCCCTGGGATAAGATGTGGCCTGTAGGGGCCTTCCCAAGCAACATGCCTGCCAGCATTTCTACAGATAAGAGCAGACTCTCCCTAGCTAACACCGCCTCCTTATCTTGAGAACACCTCCCTTGTCAAGCTTTCTGTCTAATCTTTGAATTTCTGAGAGTTACTTCTGGCCAGCGTGCTTGTCAGCTTGGTAGAAAGTGAAGTTTCTAATTTGGAGCAAATTCAAGTAAGATTTTAAACCCAGTGCTGAATCAAAGAGGGGCCACACCCACACCTCTGTCCCACGAGCAGAAGAAAAAGACAGCGCAAAGAACGAGAGACAGAGGGTAAGCCACCAGGACAAGAGACTTGGACTCCAAAAACAGCTCCTGGAGGTGGCTCACACCTGTGATAACCTCTAGAGGCTGAGGCAGGAGGATTCCAAGTTCAAGGCCAACCCAAGCAAGCTTCAGAGCCTAAACTCAAGTGTAACTCCCAGTCTCCAGAAACCAAATAGAGAGAGCTCCTGGAAACTACTGTCATGTTATCACCAAGGGAAATAAACCCAAGGGCAGAGTTAGGAGACGGGACAATGTCAGACTTGTCTCAACAGAAGGTGGGAAATCTGTTTCACCAGGGAGTGGGATGGACCTTGGGGCATTCTGCCAGGGGAGCACTGCCTGGCAGGATCTGAGCTCAGGCTCTGTCATCTTCCTGCTTAGTTTGATGGGCTCAGAAAATGGGGTAGTATCTTGGTAAGGTGCAGGCAGCAGCAGCCTGCGCTGGGGTCTGAGACTCTACCTACTCTACCTACCCACCCCCCCACCCCCACCCCCACCCCCACCCCCACCCCCGGACTTCCAGGCATACACCGCAGTCTTTCCCCCACGAGCAGCAATTGGAGCTTCTGGTGTCCTGCCTCTGAATAACTCAGCCAGAAAAAGATCAAACCAGCCAAAACATATAAAACGTTACGTGTATCCTAGGTTCAGAAGAAAGCTTACTAAGAGGGTAACTCTTAAGGCCAAGTTTGAAAGCTTGAAACCTGACACTTCTCAGGGACATCACTGTTGGGGAAAAGTCTGTCAGAGCTTTGAGATCTGAAACAGCACAAAAGTCAAACAAAACAAAACAAAACAAAAAAACCCCTTGGGTTCTGGCTCTAGGGTTCCAAACTCCCAGTAGATGCCATAGAAAGAAGAGGAGATGCCAGGACCTTGCTCGAAGGCAGGTGTCCCAAGACTGCGCACTCACCTTCCAGGTACCCAGACCCACAATGGGCATTTTGGCTTTGGTACTGAGCTGCACGAAGGTGGCCATCGTTGCTGCCGAAATCTTTCTGAGAGCAGATGTCTGTGTCCTGGTTAAAGAGGCAGATGGAGGCTTTATGTACTGCTTGAAGAGGCAGGCTCTTACTGCGTGAGCAAGCAGCCACACCCAGACCCCTAGCCCCGCCCCTTTGCCTCCCCCCACTGAACCGGAAGTTCATCTCAGTCTTTTGTAAGATTTTAATAGTATGAGTAAAGATTAGTCATAAGCCAGAGGGAAATCTCCCTAATGCAGAATATGAATTACTTTAGAGGGCTACTTAGAGGTTTATGAGCCTCAGGAACATGGGGTGAAAGCTCCCTTGAGCTGTAAGTTCTTGTTACCACATGGTGTGGAGAACGGTGAAGCCTGTAGGTATTCCACAAGGTTGAGGCAAGTAAAAGTTTTCAGACGCAAAATGAGGAGGCTGCATAAATTATTTTGAGATAATTGTTGCTGATCACAAAAGATCAGTGACAGAAGGAGACTAGTCTGAAACTAAAAGACAGTTGGGCAGATGTCGTTGCAGAGGAGAGAGACAGAGAGGGGAGGGGAGGGGAATGGAAAGGAGAAAGATTTTGAGCAAGGCTATGGTATTCTGGAAGTGTGTTTTCTAGCCCTCTTTTTGTTTGTTTAAGTTTTTACTCATCTAATTGCTGGAAGAATGTGGAAAAACAAATTTCCCCTGTTAACCACTGAGACAGGAACCTTTGTTCGATAATATTCTCTCTCTCTCTCTCTCTCTCTCTCTCTTTCTGAATTTGAAATTTGACGAGTTGTATAATTATAGTGAGCTTTTAAATTTTTTTGTGTGTGCTTACATTTAAAAACCAGACTTTTGTGACTATACTCTATTTCACTAAGGACAACGTGAAAAAGAAAAAGAAAGACAATTGTAAGATGAGGCCATAAACATTTTTTTTCCGTCACTCGGGATGCCATTACCCAGTACAGTTCCCTCAGCTCTTCTCCCCATGTGTCAGTTTTTACACACCGCACCCATATTTTCCAAAGCTGACACCACAAGGTAAGCTTTTCTACACATTTATAGTAGTCATTTCAAAATTGCCTTTATGCCAAACATTTTAATGTTATATTCTATTTTATGATAATTTATTCTACCATTTCCACTATTCTCAGGTCTCTACCTGATTTCCAGCTGATTTCTATTATGCATAAATAATATTTCAAGGTATATCATTGCAGTGAAGCCCTGGGCCTCGTGTCCTTGGGATAGATCTTTAGAAGTAGGGGTATAGACTCAAATGAAGTGCATTTCAGTTTATTGTGCAAGGTATAGGTCCAAATTGATTAGTTTTTTTCAAAATGGAAATTTTCTGTCATTTATAGAATATGTATATTCTCACCTCCATGTTTATAATTCTTCAAGAATAATATGTAAATGTCTTGACTTTTGTTGATATTATAAAACTAATACATGCCCTCTATAAAGAAGAACCAGAAAAATCAGAGTAAACAAAAGATTTTTTGTGGAAGTTATAAGAGAATAAAAATTATCACATTTCCAATTTAGAAATAATTCTCAGCAATAACACTGGGGTGTGACTGGAATACCTGGCTGATTCCAGAAGTCCTAGATCATAGGTACACTGATTTCCCAAGGTGAGCCTAGGACAGAAATATCAAGCTCACGATGGAGCCCTGACCCACAGATGCCCAGTGACAGTGGCAGATAGCCAGGTGTATGCCTAAGTCACCTTCAGTGTATCTCCAGAACAGCACAGAGAGAGGAGTTGTAATGTCTACAGAAGCTGACTGAAGGGGGACACGGGCTGATTAGAAATATTTATAGTCAGCATTGTTAAAGTCACAGTGTGTGTTCAATTTAACATTCTCAGGAGAGACTGAGCCAAGGATTTGTTGATGATATAGACAGTTTAGGAAGGCTGATTGTAACTGATGACCCAGTAAATTAGTTCAGAGGATGACAAACTTCAGGGAGATGTCACTCACAACCAAGCCAAACTCATACCATGACATTTTTTATGTGCCCTCCTACCCCACTGAAATTCCACTGACACTTGGAGAGAGAAGATGCTAGATATAGTAGATTTTAATCCATATATAAAGGGAAGTAGAACAGAAGCACGAGTGTCAACACCAAACTGGACTGAAGACGGTATACGTATTTATTCTAAAACTGCGGCAAGCTCTCTCATGTTGGCTTACAAGACAACATTGTGTTTGAGGAAATGTTGTTTAAGTCAAAAGCCGGAGTTCCTTGGGCTATCTATAACTCTCTTTACAGCCAACTTGTTTATCTGACTTAATCTCCAGAATTCTAGATTAAACTCTGGGTAGCTGGATTCACATCTAGCAAACAAAGGTCAGCCTCAGCATGGACAGGGTGGCATCTGACTCCCACAGAAAGAGCCCTGTGCCATGCTGAACTCCACATGCCTGATGCCTCTCCGAGGATAACTGACAGTGCTGCCTAGTCGATTGCTCCTTAGCTTTTCCTCCTCTTTCTCCTCCCCTTTGCTTCTCTCCTGCCTCGAGCTTGCTATGTGTTGGGGTTGAAACCCAGGGGAAAGTAGCTAAGGTGCCTATTTAACACACCAAAGCAGAGCTGACCTCCAGGTTTTCCCAGCATTGCTCAGTCCCTACCCTTTAAAGCGCATGGCTGGCACACTCAGTCCTCTACCCTGAACTTTGTAGCTCAGGGCCTGGGCTCTATATAATCACTATATAATCACTATATAATATAATCACTATATAATATATTCACTATATAATCACTATATAATCTACACATTTTGGTTCTCTCTCTCTCTCTCTCTCTCTCTCTCTCCCTCCCTCCTTCCCTCCCTCCTTCTCTCTGTCCTTGAAGATTTCCCTAGCCTCCTCCTGTGAGATCAGTGAACCTGCCCCAGAGCTGCCTCCAGTAAACCTGACTTTATCTACTTTTAAATTCGGCTTGAATTGGTTTGTATTTCATCAAGGGAGATAATCTATCACTATGTAGCTGAAGATGACTTTGAATTCTCCATCCTCCCGACTAGAGCGTCTGAGCATTGGCATTACAGGTGTGGATTGTGAAGCTTCTGTTTCCTGTCTTCTTAATTCCCAGTGGGTTCCCAGCCGGAGAGACGGCTCAGTGGGTAAGTTTGTCCTGCACCCACATTAGAGGACTCCAGTTCCAGGGGATCCAAGATGCTCTTCTGGCCCCTTAGGCATCTTCACTCTTTTTTTTTTTAAGATTATTATTATTATATTTACATATTATATTTACAGTACACTGTAGCTGTCTTCAGACACTCCAGAAGAGGACGTCAGATCTCATTAGGGGTGGTTGTGAGCCACCATGTGGTTGCTGGGATTTGAATTCAGGATCTTCGGAAGAACAGTCAGTGCTCTTACCTGCTGAGCCATCTCACCAGCCCGGCATCTTGACTCCTGTACACATATCCACACAAGTACACATAATTACAAATCAAATAAATATTTAAGCCTTTCCAGATTGCCATTCCATAGCATAACTATGTACACCTAGGGGACCTCTGCCCCAGTAGTTTGGTATCTCATTTCTGTTTTCCCAAGATTACTATTCCATTATCACAGGTACCATGTTTTGTTTATCTATTTCCTTCTGGAAGGGTGTAGAGATTTCTTTCCTGTTGATTTTTCTCTTGTCTCACCATGATTCGGCAATTTAACTAGCTGAATGTTGAAATGTTAGTTAATGTAAACAGGAACTTACTCACTGGGGAGAAGAAAATAAGGGGAACTTTTTGGCCTGTTGACTGTTTCCAGAGGAGAAGGGAACAGTAGTCTTGGCTGTAAGGATTGTCATTCAGGACTCAGTTTAAGTGGAGTTGGAACAGTTCAGACTGGACTGGAGCCCGCTGTAACTCTAACCCAGGGAAAATGACATAGGCTTTGCCATGATGTGGCATCATTTTGGGTTGACACAGCAAGGTATTGTAAAATTGTGTGTGTGTGTGTGTGTGTGTGTGTGTTAGTGGCAGTTTTGTTTGTTTTTTAGGATTTTATTTGTTTGTTTAATGTGTATGAATATTTTGCCTGCATGTATGTCTGTGCATCATGACTGTGCCTGGTGCCCTTGGATCCCAGAGGACTAAGGTTACTGACAGTTGTGAGCCACCATATGGGTGCTGGGAATCAAACCCTAGTCCTCTAGAAGTGATCTTACCTACTGAGCCACCTCTTTGACCCCATACTCTGGATCAACTATATAAAGCTTAATAAAGGCTTGTTTAGATGCTTTCTAGCTTCATTAATTTTCCAATTTACTCCTGGTTTATACTTCATTATTTTTAACCTTTGTTTGTTTATTATTGTTGTGTATGTGCACGTGCATGTGCTTGAGTGTGGGCACCTGTGTGCCACATGGAGTTCAGAGGACAACGCTCAGGAGATAGCTCTCCCCTTAGACTTGCACAGCCTGTTACAGAATTCCAGTGTGAGAGAGTCAAGCAATCCCCATGCCTAAATGCCGGTGGCCTGGCTATTGGCACATTTCACATAAGCCCCGCCTCTTTGACAGGATTCATGATGACCCTGGCAGGATTGAGAAGGGGTTGGAGGTGCTCCCACGGGTGTGTTGTTAGCAGCTGGAGATGACCAGAGTGGAAGAAATGGAGCAAGCAGACAATGCATCAGACATCATTACATCCCTCATTTGGTAGGGGACATTTGTCCTGGCTGTTTGCAATAGCATGTTCTGTTGGACAGGGAGCCTCTTACATCAACAGGTGTGATCAAGACATTCATGTACTTGTTAAATACATGAGTTTAGTTGAAAAATTCATTGTCTCAAAGTTAATAGAGCAGTTAGTAATGAAACTACTCCCTTGAAAGACACCTACCCGCTTCCCAAGTTGTCCCTACCTTGTAATAATGGACAGCCACAGGGCTCTGCTTGTTAAGAGTTCCTAGAACAATGACTTTGTTTCTAGCACTTATTCCTGGTGGCGTCCAGTACTCTTCTAGCACTTGTTCCTGGTGGCGTCCAGTACTCTTCTAGCACTTGTTCCTGGTGGCGTCCAGTACTCTATGCTTTGATGCAGTCCTTGCCTTGTAGACATTCATACTAAAGCCAGAATAGAGAGCAAAAGGTAGTTTCTGTACAGGGAAAGCATGGTGGTTCGGGGGGAGGGGTTGGGGCAGGCATCTGGAGCTCCTGACCGCCCCACCCCCAACACAATGCACGGTGTGGCTGGCTGTAAGAGCTTCCTCCTCTTCCTCAGCTCTGAGGAAGGACAAGGAGAGGGGCTGCGTGCCTCAAAGCAGGCTACTCTCACAACAGCCAGCCTGGGCAGGGGAGGTTAGTTAAGCCAAGGGGCACCCCATGGGGGACTTTTGATGCCCCATGTGTAGCTGAGCAGGCCCTGGATGGTCCCAGGTAGAAAGAGCTCCTGGAGTTGTTTATGGTAACATGACCTCTCCTGCACCCTGAGGCTACTGAGACTTGGAATGTCAATTGTGCGCTAGATTCAAGTCTCTGTAAGCAATAGCTGGATGAAAACATACATTTTATTAAGATGCTATTTAAGAAACTCAAAACTGATAGTCTTTTTTTTTTTTTTTTTTTTTTTTTCTTTTAAGGCAGGGCCTCATTTAGCCCAGACTGGCCTTGTACTTTCTTTGTAGCAGAGGACGGCCTTGAATGTCTGATGCTCCTACCACTACCTCCTAAAGCCTAGGATTAGACATGTACCACTACATGCTCTGTGTTTATGCCATGCTATGGGTTGAACTTAGGGTTTTACAAAAGCAGGCTAGGAAAGCAATCTACCAAGTGAGCTGTATTTCCAGCCAAGTCATATTTTCTTTAGGAAACAGCACAGGAATGGAGTCTCAGGCCAAAGCCCAGAGAAAGTCTTCAACCCCAACATGCCCAGAGACTAGACTAGACCATTGCTGGTGCTGCCCTCTGGTGTGGTCTTTCTAAGAAAGACCTGACTTATTGTAAGATATGAAATAGTAAAACAAAACCTCCAGAAATACTGTAAATATCCACTACATTGTGCAAAACAGTAAATCCTGGAATACTCTTACCAGGGAAATCACAGGAAAGATACATGTTATTCATAAGCCCCTAGCCTCTTTTCCCTTGGGGCTTATGATTCACAAATAACTGGAATAAAACCAAAGAAGACATTGCACCTTTTTGTCCCATCTAGTTATATCTTATCAAATCAGGGCAAGTGTTTTATTTTTTTAAGTCATATTTATTTGTTAGTGTGTGTATGCATATGTGTGTGCACATTCATGTGTGTGTATGAGGGCACAAGTGCATGTGCGTGAGTATATGTGTGTGCACGTGTATGTGTGTGGTGTGTGTGTGTGTGTGTGTGTGCTCGAGCGAGTGCATGCACACCCCAGCATGCATGTGGAGGTCAGAGGGCAACTCTTTGAATGTCAGTCTTGTCCTTCCATGTGATTCTTGGAAATCAAACTCAAGTTGCCAAGCTTGGTGTTACCCACTTGTAACCACTGAGCCATCTGCCCAGTTTAAGCAAGTGCTTTTGTCACCCATACCCCACCACAAGAGCCCAAAACAAAAATAACAATATCAACAAAACCACATCACATTTAATAGATTTGTCATATTTACTATCACCCTAGAAGTCGTGAGTTTTACAGAAAGCTAGAATGATAGGAAGAACTGAGCCCTCTGCAGATGGCTCTCAAGTGCCAACCCGTGTCCTGTAGATAGCCAGCTCTGCTTCTGTAGGACAATACAGACACCTGTGAGCAGGCATCTTCTCTCGTCACCACAAACTCCTATTCTTCTACTTAGAGATCTTTTTGTTTATTTGAGTGGGATTTTGCCATGGCCTAGACACTCACTAGACACTAGGCAGCTCAGGTTGGCCTCAGGCTCCTATCTCAGTCTCCTGAGTGTAAGATTGTGCACGTAAACCACCACAGTAGAGCATGACTTTTTTCATCATCAAATCTGGTAGCAACTGATCTGTAGTTACATGGAATGGTCCCAGAGGCAGCTCCTAATAAGGTTGTCTCTGAGGGTGAGTGTGGCTGAAAGCGCTCGGTAGGCATTGATGTTGTGAGTTGTCAGTCTATTGCCTTGTGGGTGAGATTGCCCTGTGTTCATTAATTCAGTCAGTCTTAGCACTGGAAACAGACTGAAAGGGACGCCCCAGACTGTCCGCAGTTGCCACCCACAGCATAGACTGCGCAGTGCCTGAGCCGAGGGGACTCCCTTGGGAAGAAAAGTGAACATTAAAAATGATGATAAGGGCTGGAGATGCTCAGCCAATAAAAACACTTGTTCCTCCAGAGACTGCGGGTGCAATTCCCAGCACCCTCATCTCATGTGGCGGTTCATCTGGAATCTGTAGATGTGGCAGGGCATCTATAACCCCAGTTCCAGGGATCCGATGCCCTTTGCTGACCTCTGAGTGCACCAGCCATGAATATGTTGTGAAGACATACATGCAAGTGAAACACCCGTGCACATAAAATAAAGAGGACATAGGAAAAAAAGATTAAGTGATGGTAAATGAAAGAAAAGTAAAAATATGGAGAGCATGAATAAGTAGGTTGACATCTGGCTTCCAATGAAAGAAAAGTAAAAATATGGAGAGCATGAATAAGCAGGTTGACATCTGGCTTCCAGTCAGCTCCGGCTTCCAACTTCCAGTTAGTCCCTTGAAGAAACTTAGAACAGCTTTGATCCAGATGTTCCTTGGGAGAAAGGACACTGGTGCTGAAGATGCTTGTCAAGAACTCAGAGGTGAGCTGTAAGTACTCTCCTTAACCAGCAGCAGTCTGTGGGCATGTTTCCCCAGCATAATCAGTAACCATCTAGTGGAAACTGTGGCCTGACTCACAGTTATAAAAGTGTGAGATACCTTGGGAGTAATGTCCTTGTTCTCTGGACCTGATTGCTCATACCTGTCATACCAACTACTTGGGAGGGTAATGGAGAATGAAAAGTTCTAGACCATAATTGAGGATAATTGTGTATCCCTTTAATCTCACAGGGAGTTCAAGGCCAGCCTTGGGCTGTAAAGTAATTGAGTTCTAGGTCAGCCTTGGCAACTTAGTATGCTCTGGTCTCAAACTTACAAATACTAATTTAGAAGAGAGATGGAGACCCTGAGTTCCTCTGAATATGCTGGACCTAAGTTCAGTCTCTGCCGCTGAAGAGAAAAGTTACTTTTTGCATCTGCCAGCATATTAGTGTTGAGAAAGAAAAAAAAACTCTTAAGACATCTATGAAAGAGTGAAGGGACCATGGGACTTTTAGATTGTTGACAATGGACACATATAGTGTGGCTAGTGTGCATCTCAGAGAATGAAAATGTAGCTATTCAGTTTAGTGGCTAGGAGATACACTGCAGTGTGCACAAAGCAAACTTCACCAGGAGGGCCAGCTTATCACCTACCCTCTCAGAAGTGGGACAGGCCAGCCAGCAAGTGAAATGACCAAACTGCAGAACACAACTATGGAGAGATCTGTCACAAGACAAGTCTCACCTGAGTGCTAATCATTCTTTGGCTACAACACGTTGCACCATTGGAGAGTAACTTTGGTTGGTTGGTTGGTTGGTGTTTGTTTTTGTTTGTTGAGACAGGATCTTGCTATGTAGCCCTGGCTGTCCTGGAACTTACCATGTAAACCAGGGTGGCCTTGAACTTATGGAGATATACCTGCCTATTCATCCAGAAGGCTGAGACTAAAGGTATGTGCTACCACTGCCCAGCATGGGACACATTTAAGTGGTCTAGGGTGGGTAGGTGGGCCTGTCTCTCCTTGGGAAGCAGTATTTATTTGTTTGTTTGTTTGCTTGCTTGCTTGCTTGTCTGGAGGAAAGGTGGGGACTCAATACTTTTGATAACAGAGATATGACCTTAGAAGAAATAGAAGGGTGTGGAAAGCAGAGTCCTCCCAAGATGCTTCCGTCCCAGTCCCTGGCATGGTAAACACATTAGGTTAGATGGATGACAGCAATTCTATGTGTAGTTGGAATTACGGCTGCAAATCTGTTAAATCTGATAACGGGGTGGGGGTGGGTAGCATGACTATTCTGCTGAGTCCAAAGCTGTCACAGGAGTTCTTAGAAGGAAACAGAAAAGTGAGTTAAGAAAGCCAGGTAGGCAGCCTCCTGAGAAAGATTCATTCAGCAGGTTGAGAAATCTAAGTGTCAAGGAATGTAGGTGGCTGGCCTCTAGAAGCTGCAGTAGGCAAGGAGACAGGGCTTTCCCTATGCTTTCAGAAAGAATGCAGCCCTGGGGAAGCTGCATTTAAAGTCTTTGCTCTTCGGCATGTGAGCTGGAATCCAGGGCTTTGCGCGTCCCTAAGCAAGTGCTCTACCACTGAATGACACTCCCTGCTTGACATGCTTATATTTCCCCCCAGGAGAACCACAGTATGCCACAGACCACTCAGTGTGGGGTCTCCTTCCGTGGGAGAATCAGGGTTCTCCGTACTCAGGTAGGTAAGGAGTTGGCGTAATGACAGACAGACAGACACCAAACACAAGAGAGGTTTGGAACTGCTGCTGTGTTTTGCTTTACTTTCAGACGAAGTTTTATACATTCATAACAGGAACAAAATCTTGGCTACAAGCCATTATACGGAACATGATTTACTCTTAAAATACACATTAACAAGTTATCTTGAAACTAGAAATACAAAACAGAAGTACAGTGTAGGAAGTAACCCATAAGAGTCAACTTGGTACCTGGACAGTGGTTAATGGTCCAAGACTGAGGTCAGCCTATTCTTAGAATTCTGCCAAGCTGTTACTCAGGCAGCTGTCAGAGCCAGTCAAGAGTTTAAAGCTTAACTTTTATTCTTAGTTCATAGGCCTTCTGGCCAATTTGAAAAGCTTACGAATGCACTGGCTATCTCTTTTTTGCTAATCTGGCCTTTAAAGGTTCAAATAACCTGTTTCCAATATCTATCTACCTATTTCTTTTTGTTTGTTTGTTTGTTTTTCTTTTTTTTCTTTTTTTTTGTTTTTTTTTTGTTTTTTTTTTGTTTTTTTTCGAGACAGGATTTCTCTGTATAGCCCAGGCTGTCCTGGAACTCACTCTGTAGACCAGGCTGGCCTTGAACTCAGAAATCTGCCTGCCTCTGCCTCCCAAGTGCTGGGATTAAAGGCGTGCACCACCACCGCCCGACTTCTACCTATTTCTTGAGCACTCTTTGATCTTCCTTTGAGAGCACACACCACAGAGGTCTCACATAAACAAGCCTCTCCATAAGGTGCAAAGTATAATCGAACACTTTCTATCCATAACTACTTACCTACCTAGTACTATTCTCAACATAAGCTCTTATGTAAGGCCAAGGTTCAGCTATAATTTTCAACTTAATAATGTTTTCAGTGAAGGTGGATCATCCCAGGAAAAATTCAAAAATCTTCTTTCTTGCAGCAGAGGGTCAGCATGTACAGTAGACTTCTCACTTAGAACCCTGGGAGATACTGAAATGTAATGTTTAAGCCATTAAATATGTAAGGATTGGGTGGAGCATGCAGAGCTCTGCTGCACAGAGGTGGATTTGTAGGAGGGGCTGATTAATCATTCTGTAAGTCCATTTGATTTACACTGTAATCATGTATGCTACATGATGATTGTTATGATAATTGCTATAATATAGAAAATTAGCTAAAATTAATGTGTAAAATCTACATTAATCTCAATGATGTAGAATCTGATAAAAAATTTTAACGTGGGCATCAATAATCAAATTCAGAGGAAACTAGATAAGAATCGTGTACTGTATCATCCTTGCAGGATAAAATAAACTAAAGGAGAATAAAGTTGTTTAATTGAGAGTGATGACGGCCTTTAATCACTCCTCAGATACATTGCACAAAGCACAGACAGCTACACGTCAGCAGATCTCCAGCTGTAGAATGATCAGAGAGTTGGTGTGAGATTCTGAAGTGACTCAGCTGACAGTTTGGATCTAAGCACAGCCCTCTCTGGCTATTGAAGACGTTTGGGCTTGTATGAACATTTTGATATCTGAACAGTCCACGTTAGGAGGTTCACATTTCCTGTTAAACTAAGTGGTTTAGAGATCCTTGCTTGGCCTCACTTACAGTTCACCCTGTTTGCATCCTACTTGCTTGTGCCACCATATCAGCCTGATGCTAAACAGAGAAACCCTGTCTCAAAACAAACAAACAAACAAAAAAAAAACAAAAAACCATCATGTAGGGTATTATGTCCTTAGAAGAAAATTAAGAAGATTAAGGTTAAATGCATATTGGTTTTCTTTTGGTGGGGGGGGGTTTGGAGACAGTGTTTCTCTGTGTAGCGCTGGCTGTCCTGGAACTCACTCTGTTGACCAGGCTAACCTCGAATTCAGAAATCCATCTGTCTCTGCCTCCCAAGTGCTGGGATTAAAGGTTTGCGCCACCACCACCCAGCTGGTTAAATGTATATTGATGGTTTTCTTTTCAATACTGGAGATTGAAGCTGAGCTTTATCATAACAGGTGTGGTGGTTTGAATAGGAATGGCCCCACTGACTCATGTGTTTGAATGCTCGGCCCACAGGGAGTGGCACTATTAGGAGGTTCAGCCTTGTTGGAGAACGTGTGTCACTGTAGAGGTGGGTTTTGAGGTCTCCTCTGCTCAAGCTATACGAAGTGTGGCCCACAGTCTCCTTCTACAGCCTTCAGGTCAGGATGTAGACCTCTCAGCTCCTCCAGCGCCATGCCTGCCTGCACACTGCCATGCTCACACCATGATGATATGGTCTGAACCTCTGAATCTGTAAGCCAGCCCCAATTAAACCCCCAATTAAATGTTTTCCTTTATAATAGCTGCCTTGGTCACAGTGTCTCTTCACAGCAGTAAAACCCAAACTGAAAGGCCAGGCAAGCATTTCATCAGAGCTGAATTCCCATTACCTTCCCCCCCACCCCTCCTATTTTTACTTTGATGCAGGGTCTCAATAAGTTGCCTGTATAGGCCAGACTTATCAACCTTCTTCTTTATCCTTGCAAGTAGCCGAAATTACAATGTGTCACAGTGCCTGGCTTAATGATGGTTCTTAATCACTCAACAAATAATACTGAATAATGTACATTTACCTATAGGTTAGGAAGTATAAAATTTGTGAAATCAGTATAAGCTTATACTTGTTGGATGATTCAACTGTCTGTTTAAAACTAAGTGAATCACTTCCTGACTTTTGAAGTATTTGTAATATATAT